>JACXGK010004095.1:0-40566 GCA_016801125.1 Novumbra hubbsi | reverse complement strand
TACTGTACATGGGTGATGGTGAGGGTGGACTACTGTACATGGGTGATGGTGAGGGTGGGATACTGTACATGGGTGATGGTGAGGGTGGACTACTGTACATGGGTGATGGTGAGGGTGGACTACTGTACATGGGTGATGGTGAGGGTGGGATACTGTACATAGGTGATGGTGAGGGTGGGATACTGTACATAGGTGATGGTGAGGGTGGACTATTGTGCATAGGTGATGGGGAGGGTGGACTATTGTGCATAGGTGATGGGGAGGGTGGACTATTGTGCATAGGTGATGGTGAGGGTGGACTATTGTGCATAGGTGATGGTGAGGGTGGACTATTGTGCATAGGTGATGGTGAGGGTGGACTATTGTACATAGGTGATGGTTCACAAGAGGAATTCCTCTTGTAAACCATCAGTAGATTGAAAGGTGAATTGTGTTGCCATCCAGCCAAGTGAATTGATGACAACCATACAAACACATTCAGCTCAATATTCACTATTGAAGTGCTAAATAACATTATCAATCTGACACAATGCAGCTGGTCAACTCCTTCAGTCTGGTCGATATCCTTGCTTCTCTTTATAGTGTCCAGAACTGCCCCCACCTTGGTGTTGACTTACAAAGCTTATTAGCTCATGTGATGATAGCTGGCAAGGGATTTACATGACCTACCATGCTGGCCCCTGAGGTGGTAGCTCCTCGCCTCAAAGGGAGTCTTAGTGTTCCGTATTAGTGGGTCTAACAGCATCACAGATCTAATTGCATCAGGGGCCCACAGATTATGAACAGGGCCGCAACCTGAGGTCGGGATAGCAGACGGAGAGAGGAGAGGATAAGGCATAGAGGGGAACGAAGCGCCGTCGCCAATCTGTAACGTAGCTTGTCGGTCTGTTAACTCCCCAGCGATTCAGCCATGTTCGGCAAGCTGAAGGGGCTGTTTTTTCCTCAAATCCCGACAGCTGCAGACCCCGTAGCAACTCCTGCTCCGGTCCTGGCTCCGGCAAATGCACCTACACCTGCATCAACACCTGCTAAGGTAACAAAAATAATCCATATCCTGTAGCATCATTAGGCCCATGGTGGTATGTAGCATGCCAGGAAAATACGGTACAGGCTTCAGCAGTTGAAGGATTATCGATGTCCAATCTTTGTTTAAGTAAAGAAAATCTTAATGTGGTTATTGTTGATGTTTTAGTTTGATTTTCTACGTTAAATATTTTTAGAAAGATATTTTCACTGGCAATGACTGCTGTAACATTGAGAAATATCAAGCAATTTCATTTTGCATTGTCATGATTTGCTTTTATATTTGCTCTCTGGATTTCAATATTTTTCTGTTTCATTTTCCGTGTGCATTTTATTCTTCTGGCCAAAAAACAATTATAATTATCATAGCTTTTTTCCCATATCGTTTGTACAATATAAATTGTTCATTACTTAACGACACATTAAAATTCATTGCACTGTGATCGAGTTTAATTTGAAAATGTCTATCACGCGGTGGTGGGTTGCTGCTTGGTAGATCAGTTCGGTCTGTTGAAAATTGCCTTTCAAATGAAAATGTCCTATAATGGCTTTTGCCTAATGAAGAGAAGCATCTGACGTTGAGATTATGTTCTTTGTTATAGCAAGAGGAAACGCCAGCAGACACAGGAAATGGGACCAGGAAAGAGGAAAAACCTACAGGTAAGGTCCTTTGTGAGGTAAAAAAGAAACATGACTGTGATGTCGTTCCTCTTAATTCTCATTGTGAAAAGCTTTGTTTTGTATTATGCTAACTCCCATTTGAATACAGTAATTCCCACCCCAATAAGGTAGGCTACCAAGTGCGAGCAAACACTGTTCCTAAAACGGTGGTTGTTTGATTATTAGACCTTTCTGGTGAGGTAGGGGCCTGTCTAGGCCGCTTAGCTTCTTTAGTTGGATTTAGACAGCTGAACTGCCAGGTGTGCTTTAAGTGGAGCAATGAGGTGAGGAAGAATTTAAAGCTATGCAGGTCATTGGTTAGATTTGTCTATCTGCATCATGCATTAGCCAGCATGCTTGTAATGTAGGAGATGTCCCTGATTCACTTCGTCTCCTAAATGTTGTTCAAAACATGGTGCCCCACCACCAAATCACCCACAGACACCTAACAAATACTCATGCCCGCCACCGGAAGCTCTGGTCATTCTGTCCAGATGAAACGGTTCACTATTTTATGGACTTCAATTGAAAACACAATTATGCCTCATATGTCTCCTTCTTTACCTGTGATTGACGCTTGCTTCCATGCATGTCTCTGCAGAGTCTGCCCCCGCCCCTGTACATCCGGGCCCCGCCCCCGCCCCGGTAGAACCGGCCCCCGCCCCGGTAGATCCCACCCCTGCACCTGCAGATCCGGTCCCAGCCCCCGCCCCTGTAGACCCCGCCCCTGCAGTGGGTCCAGCTGCAGCCCCAGCCAATCCTGGACCAGAGGCCGTAGAGGGGTAAGACTCCAGCATTATCTTGTTTTTATTGTCCAATAGTCACTCTTTTGACATTTTTTAAATCTTTCAAATTCATTGCACTTTTACATATATGTACAGATATGTGTGGATGTTAAGATAAATGACTCAAGACAAGTATTACTATTGACTCTGCTCCTAACAGAGGGAGAAAAGTATTCAGTGAAATGTTAGGCACACATGTTTTGTTGAAATAGGGCAAAACGGTTTGGTGGTGTATGAGGTTGAACATAAATAATAAAAGTCTATTATTTATGTTTGAGATGGTCCTAGATCTTTTTGTGCTCTTGGCATGATGGCTCAACAGCTTGAGGATACAGTGTTGAAACGTGACCAAACGTTGACAAATAGCTGAGTAATTCTGTAATACATAAGATGTAAAGGGATGTATTTTGAAATGCATCTCATTGTCATTTTTCTTTCCAGAGAAGTCACATCTCCTCCAGTACCTCCTCCTGTAGTGTACGACAGGTACTCGGATGATCATCTCCGGGACATATTGAAGCTAATGAGAGAGAGAATAGAAATATATAAAGAAAAGATTATAGACCCTCATGCATCCTCACCTGAAATCAGCCCTCCAGTCAGTAAGTGTCTTCCTGCAGGGGATTCAAAAGCAAGTTATACTGAAAATCTACTTATTGTAAAGGGAGTTTCAGGGGCTTTGGAAAACCTTTTGTTTTTTATTCTTTATTGTCCTTTAGCTCCTGTTTATCGAAAACCGGATTATGAAATACTAATTAAGGAGAGACTGAAAAAAGAAGAGGAAGACAAAATAAAGAAAGAAGAGGAAGACTTAAAAAAGAAAGAAGCAGCTGAGAAGAAAAAGCAGGAGATGGCAGAGAAGAAAGCTGCAGAGCAAAAAGCAAAGGATGAGGCCAAAGCGTTGGAGCCAGTGGTCAAGCCAACCTTCGGACAGATAATAGTTCACTTCCTTGACAGTTTGCTGAAACCTATTGAGGATCAAATGGACTCAGTTCTGCCATCCACTATAGATCCATTTACAGGTACAATGTCTGCAGCTTTGTTGAACTGGTTAACCAACGGAACAGTCGCCGCTGGTGATTAGCTTTTGTTTACAGTTTATAAAAGCACTACAGCTGATCTCACACTGCAAAGTTTGGTTAAGAAAATTGATAAGGATGAACCTAATCATAGGGGAAAGAGAAATAAGCCCATCAAATATGCTATTTTTACACTTGCGGTGAAGCGCTTGCGTGAAAAGGCAGCAAATTGGATTTGAAATTATATAATGACTAAAAGGTAAAAGTACAGACTGTCAGCTTTAATTTGGGGGTATTTACATCCATAAACCATTAACACTGTAGGAATTGCATCTGTCTATGTCTTTCTGTCTCTATGTCTCACTCTGTCTCTCTTGTCTCTCTCTGTCTCTCTTGTCTCTCTCTGTCTCTCTCTGTCTCTCTTGTCTCTCTCTGTCTCTCTTGTCTCTCTCTGTCTCTCTCTGTCTCTCTCTGTCTCTCTTGTCTCTCTCTGTCTCTGTCTCTGTCTCTCTCTGTCTCTCTTGTCTCTCTCTGTCTCTCTCTGTCTCTCTTGTCTCTCTCTGTCTCTCTTGTCTCTCTCTGTCTCTCTCTGTCTCTCTCTGTCTCTCTTGTCTCTCTCTCTCTCTGTCTCTCTCTGTCTCTCTTGTCTCTCTCTGTCTCTCTCTGTCTCTCTTGTCTCTCTCTGTCTCTCTTGTCTCTCTCTGTCTCTCTCTCTCTCTGTCTCTGTCTCTCTCTGTCTCTCTCTGTCTCTCTTGTCTCTCTCTGTCTCTCTCTGTCTCTCTTGTCTCTCTCTGTCTCTCTTATCTCTCTCTGTCTCTCTCTCTCTCTGTCTCTGTCTCTCTCTGTCTCTCTCTCTTTCTCTTGATAATTTTTTATATTGTCTCCTTTTCATCTTCTTCCCGTAGATCGCACGTATATTGTGTGGCTCAGCCTGGTAACTTTAGCCTTCAACTACAACACCTGGGTGATGACGGCTCGTCTGTGTTTTTCCTACCACACCCCAGATTGGATCCCTTACTGGATGGCTATGGACCTTCTAGCAGACTTTATCTATCTCATTGATTGTATCTTTTTCCAGCCCCGCAGGCAGTTTGTCAAAGGAGGGGACGTTATAGTGAGTACTTCCCTTCTACAGTGTCCTTGAAATAAAAGGGCATGCTGTTTTAACAGTCACTCACATATCCAACATATACAAAAACAACTGTGTGGGGGGAGGGGGTGGTATTAATGGTAGTAGTATCTGTGGAAGCAGGGTTTTTATAGGCTTTAGTAATAGTATAACTGTTTTGGAGTGGTTTATCAGTGTAAAACGTTTAAGGTGAGTATGTACATCATACAAAAAACTTAGAAAGAAATGTTCTAACCTACATTCTTTCATGTTAGTATATTTAGCAGTTCAATAGCAATAGAAAATCCAAATGCCTATTCAAACCTATGGAGCATTCATGTACATTTTCATTTATGTACATTTAAAATGTTTATAGTTACCGACATGAAACACACTTAATTAAACATTACGTATTTGATCATTTAGGTGTGATTTAATCATACCTGCATGGCCAAATTTTTTACACTGAGGAGAAAATGCATTGGACTTTCCTATGATGAAAAGCAATAGGATATTACATACATCAGGAAAAAACAGGTATTGTTCAGAATGACTCTGGTGTGCTTTGGGCTTGCAGTTGTGTCATGTGTTCTGCTTTTAATTTGTATAGGTGGATGTGATTTTAAATGTAATGTTCTTCTTTTCAGAAAGACCGGATATTGACTAAGGCATTCTATAGAGAAAGTGAGAGATTAAAGGTAACTCTCAAAAATGCATACTGGTGAAATTATTTGTATATCCTTTTAGGTATTGCTAAAACATTTTCTATATGTGTTCACGGCAGAGGTTTCAGAGTTATTTAACATTTCTCTTTCCTTAGTTTGACATAATTGCAATGGCCCCTACAGACTTGCTATGCTTACAATTTGGATATAAATCCATCTTCAGATTCAATCGAATGCTTAAGGTAAAGCATTTACTGTTAATGTACGGCCATCATTTGCAAATTCACCATGTGCTGAAAAAAGTTTTGCATCGACTTGTGTTACTTTATGGGTGTTGATTTGACGCTTTTCTGTAGGCAGACACGTTTTTTGAGTTCAGCGATCGTCTGGAGAGCCTCATGAGCAAGGCTTACATTTGGAGGTATGTTTTTGCTATGGATATTATACTAACTCCAATTTACTTATACCTAGAGTGTGACTGGAGTCATTGCAGTTTATCACAATTGCTAAAAGACATTTCTTGAAACCTTTACCCATTTTCCCAAAACACATCTTCAAACTACGATGACAAAACCACAGACTCTTTGGTCAAAATCAAACACTAGCCTCAAAACCATTTAGTCTATTCTCAAAATCACGTAAACACAGCCAGTCAAAATATTAACACTTCAGAGCCTTCATCAGACACTACATGAAAAAATGGAGAACACATCAGGCAGGCCATGTAGACACAGATTTCTGTAATTCTGTAACTTAGTTCAGTGAAAATATTCAGGGTTTGAATGGCCCTAAAGAATTGTTCTAATTGCTAGGGCACAGCAATATATTTTTGCACCCTTATCGAACAGTGCTGTTGTTTCTTGTGTTCCTAGAGTAATTCGCACCATTGGCTACCTGCTCTTCATGCTCCACCTGAACGCATGTTTCTACTATGTGGCATCGGACTTCCAGGGCATCGGCAAGACCAAATGGGTCTATAGTGGCAAAGGAAATGCGTATGTTCAATACACTGTTAGATGGAAGTGCATCTAATGTAATGTCTCCTTATGTTAACGCGTAGCTGTCTGTGCACAAGTTATTGTTTACGGATGTGCTATTTTTGCATTGTGATTTCAGAAAATGTCTGATACAACAACCCTCTATACAGATACCAGTCTGATACCCCAACCCTTTCTACAGATACCAGTATGATACCCCAACCCTCTATACAGATACCTGTCTGATACCCCAACCCTCTATACAGATACCAGTCTGATACCCCAACCCTCTATACAGATACCAGTCTGATACCCCAACCCTCTATACAGGTACCTGAATGATACCCCTACCCTCTATACAGATACCTGTCTGATACCCCAACCCTCTCTACAGGTACCTGAATGATACCCCAACCCTCTCTACAGGTACCTGAATGATACCCCAACCCTCTCTACAGGTACCTGAATGATACCCCAACCCTCTCTACAGGTACCTGAATGATACCCCAACCCTCTCTACAGGTACCTGCGTTGTTACTACTTTGCTGTCCGCAGTTTGATCAACATCGGGGGTCTTCCTGAGCCCCACACAGTCTTTGAGATTACCTTCCAGCTGGCAAACTTTTTCCTGGGTGTCTTCGTGTTCTCCAGTTTGATTGGCCAGGTAAAAGAAAAAACATAGCCTTCCCATTAGATCTCCCAACTATGATCTAGGTTGTAATCCATAACTATGACAACCTATTGGATGACTCAGATTAATTTGGGATCTCTGACCCTCTAGGTTTTCCGTATAGCAGATCAGAAGCTTTTTCTCCAGCACAACCTAGTCTGTCTTTGTCATACTATTTATTTTAGATGTTGTCTAAAAACTGGGGGGTTGTGTACTTGACACAAATAAAACCACCAGCACAGAAATGGATGATACCCCTGCAATTTCAGTTGAAATAACTATTTATAGCTCAATAATCTACCCGTATTGCTGAAAAAGCGTTCAATAATTGCATGATGAAAGTGCAAAACATATTTCCACACACGCCAATATTTAAGCTCTGGTTAACTCTCGAAGAGAATGTTTACATTTCAATCAGGCGTTAACAATGAACTTTAGGGATACAGGTTTAACAGACATTAGATTAGGTTGTATTTTAATGATATATTGTCACGTCGCCCCCTGGTGGCGGACCTTCCTCCTGTCGCGCGGCGACCCGGCGTTCGACGTCGCCGGTCTTCTAGTTGCCATCGTGTGTGTTTTGTCCTGTTTTCCCCCATGTCCTGTGAACGCACCCCTCCCTGATCCTCAACAGCTGTTGTTAATAACCTTAGTATTTAAGTCCCTGTGTTTCTAGTCTCAGTGTGCATTATTGTCTACTGTTACGGGTTTCGTTGAGGTATCCTGCCTTTTCCACATGTACTATGTATTCTAGACCAAAGTGGCTGGTTACCATTTTCTCCGTGCATGTTGCACGCTATTTGGATTTCTAAAACCTTTGGTTGTGTTTGGTGGCTAAATAAAAGGCCTTGAAGGTTTCCTTGTGCCTTGTTCCTTATTCATTCATCTACCACGTCACAATAATACATTATTTTGCTGGCACGTAGCCACTTCACTCAGGTGTCACATTTAGCCAGACTGAAACAGCATACACTAGACTGTTTAGTTACTGAATAACTGGTGAGGGGCCAGACGATGGGTCATTCACAAATCAGTCACTATTAAGGTTGTTACAGGCGCAGGTGTTTGTTCACATACACGTGGTAGAGGCGTGCGTTATTACCGTGCCATGGAGTTTAACTCGACCTCAGTTGACCTAGAGTGTGTGTGTGGCCACCTTCATCCCTCCCAGATGAGAGATGTCATCGGCGCAGCCACCCAAGGCCAGACCTACTTCCGCACATCCATGGACAACACGGTGTATTACATGGTGTCCAACAACATCCCCCGGATGTGTCAGAACAGAATTCGCACCTGGTACAACTACACCTGGGACGCCCAGGGCATGCTGGGTAAGCACATTCTCAGGACGTGTCCCAGTGGGCACTTTGTTTCTTATTTCCGGGGGATTTTATTTTTTTAAGAGAGGCTCACACGTGCGTGAATTAGTCTCGGACAACGTGGCAGTAAATGTTTTCTTCATGGTCCTTCATGCCGACCATTAGATGAGTCTGTGCTGCTGGAGCAGATGCCCCTGGTCATGAGGACGGCCATTGCGGTGGACATCAACCTGGCCACTTTCCAGAAAATTGAACTGTTCAAGGTACACACACACACACACACACACGTTTGAGAGCAATGGCACACGGGAACACGCGCCACAAATACAGAACACAAGCATACTCATAAAAACAAATGTTACCTCCAAATGACAAATCGTAAGATGCTGAATGCGTTTCCTCAGGGCTGTGATAACCAGATGTTGGTGGACATGTTGCTGAGGCTGAAGTCTATTATATATCTACCAGGGGACTTTGTGGTGCAGAAGGTGAGTGTGTTTGTGTGTGTGTGTGTGTGTGTGTTGTTGGGCATACGTGTGTGTTAGTCAGCCGTGGACAAGTCAGCCATGGAATTAGTCATTTTGTGTAGTCTACTTTGTAAAAATAACAAATAATAGCTAAAAACATACTCATTTTGTTTATTAGACGCTATTATAAATACAGAGTGATGTTCAGTTTAACAGCACAAGTCTTCCCTTGTGTCTTGCTCCTCAATAGGGAGATATCGGTAAAGAGATGTACATTATTAAGTCTGGAGCAGTGCAGGTGGTGGGGGGGCCAGATAATTCCATCGTGTTCGTTACCTTAAAGGCCGGATGTGTGTTTGGAGAGATCAGGTACAAACAAGCTCTCCCCCCGTTAAGTTAAATAACAATAGGCTGTTTCTGAAATGACACCATGCATATTTTATGAATAATAATGCAAATGTTTTATCCAGGGCCCATATAGTAAGGCTCTGTTCAGAAGTAGACCCTGATGTTCCTTACATCATGTAGAAAATAACAGGCCATTTTGAACGATACACGGTGTAGCCTACACAGATATGCCTTTTTATGAGATAAAGGGAATGATTAGTGTTTTCATCAACAGTCTTTTGCAGTCGTCTAAAGATGGCGGAAACAGAAGGACTGCTAACGTCAAAGCTCACGGCTTCGCCAACCTGTTTGTCCTGGAAAAGAAGGACCTCTTTGAAATTCTGGTCCACTACCCATTGGCTCAAAAAGTGTTAGCCAGGAAAGGAAGGTAAGAGAGCAGAATTTGTTCAAACCGCTCTAGGAAATGACTGCTGTTTAGAAGGGCGGTGACAGGTCTGGACTGCAGGAAAGCCAGTTTAGCACCTGGACTCTTTCACTATGGAGCCAGGCTGTTGTAATACATGCATGAATGTGGTTTGGTATTGTCTTGCTGAAATATCCAAGTTCCTGAAAAAGACGTAGTCTGGATTGCAGCATAAATTGCTTTACATCCTGTATATTGTTTAGCATTAATGGTGCCTTCACATTTGTGCAAGTCACCCATGCCATGTGGACTAATGCACCCCCATACCATCACAGATGCTGGCTTTTGAACTGTGCGTGGTAACAAGCCGGATGTTCCCTCTCCTCTTTACCCTGGAGGACGCGGCGTCCATGAATCCCAAGAAAAATGTCACATTTTGATTCATTCATTTTCCACTTCGCCTCAGTCCTTCTTAAGTGATCTTTATGTACGGTTTCTTCTTTGCATGGAGTTTTACCTTGCATTTGTAGATGCAGCAACATACTGTGTTCACAGACTGTCATTTCCTGAAGTGTTTCTAGGCCCATGCTGTGATTTCTACCACAGAATTGTGTCTATTGGTAATCCAATGCTGCCTGAGGGCCGGAGTCTCTGAATCTTTAAATGATATTATGTACCATAGATTAAGAGATCCCCAAACTCCCAAAATTGTTGCATTATTTGCCTGTGCAGTTGTTCATTGAGTAGTGAACCCCTCCCCACCTGATCTTCAGAAAGACTCATCCTCTCTGGGATGCTCTTTTCATACCCAATCATGTTACTACCCCTTTTGGCCATTAAGCTAATTAGTTTTAAGATGTTCCACCAGGTTTTGTTTTTTAGCATTACACTTTTTATAGTCTTTTGTTGCCCCTGTCCCAGCTTTTTTTAAACATGCTGCTGGCATCAAATTCAGTGGGCATTTTATACAGTGTCCCAACTTTTTGGGAAACGGGGTAGTATATAAACCTATGTAAATCTAAATGCAGTACTAAAAGAGGTCAGCTGAAAATTCTGAGGACAGCTCGTTTGTGTATTCAGTAGTCATACCACAGACATGCTTTAGATGTGTTTTGTTGAGCATAGTTTTGATGGGATGCATTCATTTGTAATTATAAAAATAAAGGGTTGTAAGTTGTTTTTTCGCTTTTTATATTTATTATTGTTTATATTGATCCAGAAATAACTATAGATATCTAAAATGAAACCGCGTAATGGAGATAAACAAGACAAAAATGTTTGACCCTTTATTTCTAAAGGAAACTCATGAAGGCAAAAGGTCCAGCTGCTGCAAAGGGGGTAGAAGATAAAAAGAAAGGATTGGCGTTGTTCGGCCACAAACCCCCCACTCCTAAGCTTCTGAGGGCCTTTGGGGGCCTGGGAGGCAAAGGCTTTATGGAGAAAATGAGGGTAAGGAACATGTCTTACTCTTTCTTTGACCTATTGTTTCATGTACAGAATACTGAGGTTCAGTTACAGTTGGTAAGGTTCTGTAGAGGGCTCAAGCATGTTAGTGACAGTATTGTTTTATTGTCCTTCTTGTTCTTTCTTTCTCTTGTAGATCGCTGCTTCTAATCAACGTAGCTGAGGATGTTTGATTACTTTTGGGAAAATAATTGGAGTATTAAATGTCAATTCCGTTTTTTACAACCACAACTTGCATTATTATCTGTCATTTTTGTGTGAGGAATAGTACCCTGTCACATACAATCCTTTATTGTGTTGGAATCCCTAACAAATATGTATTACATGCTTAAAAAGAAATACAGGAACGCTACCATGTAGTTGTTTCCCCTGTTATTGTTTATTCATACCAGTTATACTGTACAGCATAGTTCTCTTTTAGAAGCTGTTTTGTTTCGCCAATCACAAGTTTTGATTTGCCAATACACACCTAATGAAGTTGGTGGTGAAAGTTATCAAAACACTGCCAATTAAAGCATTTATTATTCAGTTTAACAGGGCTTTAAGTCAAGCTACAAAACGATTTCATACTATGCCATGTGTCTGCTTTATAGGAGAAATATATTTACCTAAATATATACAATGTAATTTCCTAACCTTTGCATGTTAATACATTTTTCATCATGACCTGTTATATTTTGTGTTGGATGGAGTTGAAAGTGAGAAAGGTAACCACAGAGATCTCAGTTTTAGGCCACAACCTGTAATCCCCTTGTCAATATTGTAAAATCTTAGGTATAAGATGTGGAAGATTGGTGGAACATTGTAAGGTTGAATTAAGTCTCAGGAGCCATAGAAGCCATCTATAAACCAAGTGCTACAGTTACTTTACAGTATTGCTGTTAACTACGTTTCCTGTTGTATATAAAGCAAGTCCAAAAAAGTACGTGAATCAGCTGTTAGACCTTTTTTGCTTTGGTTAATCATCTCCAAGAACTTATAGGTTCTCACTGATATAACATGAATTTGTTTTAATGACACCAAACTGCTGAAGAAATGAAACAAAAAGGCAGCCTGCTGTGCAGTTGCCACTCGGTGAACATGTGTGTACAGTATTCAGCAGTATGTAGCAAACAGAGTTATGTCAGAGGAGGGTGTTGGTGTTACAAGCAGCGATAGGTGGCACTGATCGCTGATCCCTCCTGCCCCATACTATGGGAAAGCTGTAGAGAAGAGAGGAGTTGACACAGGGAATTAATAGAACTGGAGATTAATTACCTGGTGAGAGCTGCTGTTCTGACTTCGAGTGGTCAGGTTGTGACATTTAGATAGAAACCGGACAGAGTTTGAGGATCAGTTCTGTTCCCTGGGATGGACTCACCAGCTACCCAATAGGCCAGACTCCTCAGTAGCCCACGGTCCACCATGTTTGGCAAGCTCAAAGCACTGTTCTCGGTGCCCGAGCCAACCCAGAAACTACCTGTTGCTGATACCCCTGCTCCAGTCCCCTCACCAGCACCTGTCCCTCCAGCCAAGGTAAGACATGTCTCTTTTCCCCACGGCACTACAGCTGTGTACACCGATATTTAATCAACAGATTTAAGGAATAGGGGTTAAAAAAACATTCTGAAACAATCTTTATTCTTAATTATGTTGGAACACTGAAGTAAAAAATAGTGTAAATTTAGTGCAGAACAGACCCACATGAGAATTGAATAAAATGTTAATATACAGTAAATATTGTGTTTGACTGAAACTGGCAGTCACTGTATGTAAATATTTTACCACAGTTTAGAACTGTGGTAAAATGTACATAGAACTAAAACACCCAAATAAAGTATATCTGATAGCAAGAAAAATATGGATTGAGTATGTAAAGTTAGCAAATACAATAATTAAATGATGGATGTCTTTTGAGTTAAAATTGTAATGTCATTTTGGTCATCAGTGTCCTGTTTGTTATTGATGATTGGGGTTAATGGTTATCGACCTTTAAGGATGGTTAATGTAGAAAAACTTTGTGAGGCACCTGATGCTTTCACAACATCATACTAATGGCCACCTGCCTCTATGTCACAGTGGACCTTAAGTATCTGAGTGTAGAAGAGCTAGACAGCCTTTCAGGTCGTAATGAATGAGATAGTGGATCTATTCCTTGATCAGCAGACCCACTTTTAAGTCTCTGGAGGAAAATGGACCATTGTTTTCAGTGATGTAACAGTGTTGTGTTTGCAGGAAGAAGATAAGCCTGCCGAAAAACAGGATGAAAAGAAGGAAGATTCTAAACCCGCAGGAAAGTTTAAATTCATTTAGCATTTTGTCTGAATGCAATTATTAACCGGACCTAATGGTTCTGGCTGTACGCATACCCTTTAGCAAACATAAATTCACATAATCTAATTTCGTACAGTTTTTATTATACAACTTCATACAAGTTTCAGTGTAAAAAGCAAATACTTATTTGGTATATTTGGTCTGTTCTTATGGAGCAGAATCAACACATCTATTACACATCTATTACACACTGCTCACTCTCACTTTAATCCACAGACACATACTACGTACAGTATTCAAAAACAGGATCTGTTTATGCCAGTATGACATTGTCAATTTCAGATGCTTCTTCCAAAACACATGTGTATTTCTTGTGTTTTAGTCTCTTGGGACGCTACATTGGTCCACTTTGTTGATAATTTGTTTTGTCCACCCACAGAGCCTGCCCAAGGCCCAGCCCCTTCAGCTGCCCCAACACCTACCCCAGCCCCATCTGCTGCCCCAACAACTGCCCCAGCCCCTTCAGCTGCCCCAACACCTACCCCAGCCCCATCTGCTGCCCCAACACCTACCCTAGCCCCATCTGCTGCCCCAACAACTGTCCCAGCCCCTTCAGCTGCCCCAACCCCTTCCCCAGCCCCATCAGCTGCCCCAACACCTACCCCAGCCCCTTCAGCTGCCCCAACACCTACCCTAGCCCCATCTGCTGCCCCAACAACTGCCCCAGCCCCATCTGCTGCCCCAGCCCCTGCAGCAGGGGACAACCCCATCGAGGGGGCTGAAGGGTAAGAATGTAACCCACATGGGTGACTGTTTTTGGTTTGGGCTATTGTGTGTCCGGCAGTCTCTAGAAAGACACGGCTTCCTGTTCAACTCTCTTCTGTGTTTTGTTAAAGGGATTTAATTCTCCTCAGTGTTGCTAAAAATAGCTTATTCAATATGCTTCCATTATATAAACACCTGCAGTAGCTATTCCTGTGGAAGAGAAACAGGACTACACCCTTCTGTACTACTGTGGAAGGAGCAGTGTACGCTGCTATTGCAGCTTCAGGCAGCTGGTTGATGACGGATGGAGTTGGTCTGTGCCATTATAATGTCTGCATCATGGAGGCCATCTCTGTGTTAAAGCAGTCAATTTCACTGTAATTAATTAACTACAAGGGACCGATCACTGCATTAAAATGTGGCGACGTCCACGCTAAAAACCCTGTTTCCACGTTGCGTCCTCCAACCATCTCTATGCCTTAAGGATTGACTTGAAGCTTGTTACTCCCAAAGTAGCAGAAGAAGATTATGGGATTATGGGATTACGGGTGTAAAGGAGGGTTGGTCGTGGGTGTTAGTTCAGATGTGAACCAAGTCGTTTTTGCTAGGTTTCTGTCTGCTAATATTTGAATCCATTGAGGCAATGTTTTACAGTAGAAAGGTAACTCTTTGGGTGGAGAGAACTGGTCAAATTTACAGTCTAGCTTTACATACAGTGATGATACAAGTTGAAATTGTTCAAACAAAATAGAAATCCGACCTGCATCTGTTTTTCGCCATACAAAGTAAGCGCTATACATGCGTGCATGTGTACGTCATCTTCTCTGGTGTATTGGAGACAGACGGTACAAAAGGAAAGTATAACAACGCAGTGTTTGAAATATTTTTGTTATTTTGTTATTTATTGGAACATTGACCAACTAGATCGGCGCTGAAAAAAAAGTTTGGTCCAAAAAAAGGTTTGTTTATGACTGGTCAAAAAGAAAAAAGCAGCTTAAGTTTCCTGAAATACCTGCGGATGACCTTGTGACTGATTAATCACATGGCCGCCAGCACCTGGATTAGTGCACTGATAAGAGAAAACAGATACACGGAGAGACAGAGACTGCCGTTCAATCTGTGTCTAATATCAAGATGACGTGCTGCTTTACTGAAAATGACAACCATAAACATGGTGGTGCCCAGTTATTGGTCAGTTATTTTATGTGTGGACAAAAGGTAAATCTGTGGCAATGGTTCAGAAATAGTTAGGACCACAGTGTTGACTCTAGGACCCGCTGGAGGGTAGAAAGGACTGCAGTTCCATTAAATAGCTGTATTCTATACCAAGATAATTCCCTTTGGTATTTAGAAACAAATTCTATACACTTTTTGGAAGAAAACTGTTGCCCAATTTGTAATGACGGTTTTCTGTGTTTTTCTACAGGGAGGGGCAGGCACCCTCCCCTCCCCCAGTGGTGTACAACAGACACGTAGATGACACACTCCGGGAAGTGGCTAAGAAGTTAAGAGAACGGACTAATATGTACAAAGAGAGGGTCATCGACCCCTATGCAACCTCCCCTGAAATCAGCCCTGCTGTCAGTGAGTGCACTCTTTTGATTATGTTTTGTCAATTAAAGGTTTTATCAGTTTCCATCATTACAGTCTAATACCCAATGTGTACACTTCAATAGATGTAGGGGACCGATCATGAAGTCATGAAGCCCAAATTATTCTATATCAAATGTGATTACATTCTGTATTTTGTAAATCCCACAGCCCATCCATACAACTCATTTGATTTCCCCCCTTGTTCCTCAGCGCCGGTCTTGAGGAAGCCGGACTACCTGAGGAAGAAAGAAGAAGAGAGGATCAACGCAGAGGAGGAGGCCATGAGGAAAGCAGAGGCGGAAGCGATAAAGGCAGTGGAAATGGCAAAGAAAAAGGAGGAAAAGGCAAAGGCAGACGCGGAGAAGAAGGAGGCTCAGCGGCTCAAGAAAGAGGAGGAGGCGAAGGCCGCCAGGGAGGCAGCTTGCTGTCCAATGATCAGCTTCTCCTTGATAGACACCATCCTGAGCCCAATAGAAACCCTCATGGACTCAGTGCTGGGCAACACCATAGACCCATTCACAGGTAGGCCTCACACACTCCCACTGCTTTACAGCTACACACCACAAACAAAGACTATACCAGTGGCACACTGGAAATAACACTGGAGATGCATTTGATGTACTAATAAATGGTCTCTTTCTTTTTTTGTGGCTTTCTGTCTCTCCAGACCGCAGGTACATCGCCTGGTTAACGGCTGTGAGTGCGGCGTTTAACTACAACACCTGGTTCACCCCGGTGCGACTGGTCTTCCCCTTCCACACGCCAAGGGCCATTCCTTTCTGGATATCTGTTGACATTTTTTTTGATATTGTCAATGTCATTGATGTCGTCCTCTGGCAACCTCGACTGCAGTTTGTAAAAGGAGGAGACATTATTGTGAGTACCAGAAAAACGAAGGTGTGTGTGTTAGTCCATAACTTACCACAATAACTGGCCTGCTCTAACTGTAGCCAATGTTAAACAACACAGAAGATTGCTGGTCTACGACAGTTCCCATTGTTCAATTATCTGATATTGTTCTCTTGATAAACGCAAAAAGGACAATAACTGTTGCTTTAGGCTACTGTATAAAACACATATCAGCTCCACCCTAAAGGCAACCTCTAACTATGCAAGGCTCGTAGGATATATATTTTTTAAATGCATTAACAGCGTTAAGCATGTATAATTAATCACACACGTTAACAACTGTAATATGTTTTTGAAGAAACATACAGACAAATAATTGAATTACTATTTTTATGTTTCAGAAAGAAAGGAGTTTGACAAAGCTGCATTATCGTGAGACGCCAAGGTTTCGTGTAAGCACTTAATCATTTACCAATGTTGGTGACATATCTCATGTGCCCATATGTGGAGCTCTATTTAAGCAATAATAGAAACTCATGGACAAAGGTATACACAAATAATAAATAAGTTTTTGAAGTGTGAACTTACAATAATGATGGATTTTTACAGATGATCTTTTCTGTCAATTTCCAAAAATACCAAAAATTCAGGTCCCTTTGGTCAAATGTTGGTTTCTTTACGGCCTTTGTCTGTATACAGCCCTTAGCCATGCTATAGGCCTAATGCTCGTTATGGGTGCTGTATTGCAACAGAAATAGAACAGTAAACCAGTCTTCCGATAATACCCAGAGCAGAGGGTATATGGTCTGATGTACACAACCAACATTTACTTTCAGCCACTCAGTCTACATGACCGGAAAGCACCCGGTTTATAATATACTGATACAATACAGTGCAACATTTGTATGGTAATTCAAAAGACATATCAGCCAATTTGATACAGTAATATAGATAATGTACCGCAGATAGGTTGATTTGTTTACAGTTCGGTTTATCCGGGGTACATCGTCTTTTCATCTTGCTTGGACAGGTGGACATGATCAGCATCCTCCCATTTGATCTGCTAGGAATCCTGTTTGGATTCTCTGCCGTGTTCAGGCTCAACCGTCTACTGAGGGTAAACATTACACATATCTCTATCAATAATGCTATGTATGTTATGATCTTTATATTTTGCCATGTACTGTAACGTAATATAGCCACATCCAAACTGTATCCATATATTCTCATTGTGCTGAAATTATGCTGACAATCTTAGTAAACTTGCAGTACCATTGGTTTCCCTTTCTTGTTACAGATTGAAAGTTTTTTCGAGTTCAGCGATCGACTCGAGAGTATTATGGCCAAAGCTTACATCTGGAGGTATAACATATAAGTATTTTGACAACTACAAAGCAGAAGTGTTGAGAATTCCCTGCCAGGCACTCTAACTAGTACTTGAGCAGTTACATAGAATCTTGTAGTAAAACCATACACTTAAACCAGGGGTCTCAAACCTGTTCCACGGAGGGCCAAGTGTCTGCAGGTTTTCACTCTCACCTTGTACTTGATTGATTAATTATGTCACTGATTGGTTAGGTCTACCCTCATCAGGTTATTTAGGTCTGAACCTGGAACCAATTTACAGGAAAAAACTAAAACCTGCAGACACTCGGCCCTCCGTGGAACCGGTTTGAGACCCTTGACCCTTAAACGCTCTCTGGAATGTTTGACTTGGGTACAAAGTCTCAGCACTTTAGACTAGTTGTAGTGAGCGGTGAGAGAAAGTGGTTGAAGTTGTACCACTAGAAGGTTACCGGGGGACAGCTAGGGAAATGAGCGGCAGAGTACTTAATGTGAATATATAATCTGAAAACCAGGACTGTCAGTTTGGTTGCTTAAATTTATATATGTTTAATATAACAGTAGCCGTAAAAACCTGTCTACTAAGTATGCCATCACTGTATATCATTTATCTAAGACACACTAGAGCACAAAGGTGTGTTTTGAGCTTCCGATTACAATAGACTCCTAAATATGACTACAACACAATATGTTGGGAGGTCTCTTTAACGATGACAAACTGCTAAATATGACAAAAACCCAACAAGTCGGGAGGTATTTTTAATGACGACAAACTCAAAGAACTTCTTGGAGATATGACTATTCCCCCTAAAATCCGACATATATAAAACACTTCTCCAAATAGTAATTGGCATTACTTTACTTGGGCAAACACAACACAACGGACAGGCTTTGCCATCAGTTGTTGTCAGACATGCAACAAGGACAAACATGTCCACAATGTTCTGGTAGACTTTGATCCATACTGAATTATAATAAAGCATATCAGCATATCCAGCCCTGTATGCACCCACCTGGTGTACCAGATCTTTAGAGAAACAAAGGTTATGCAGCTGCCCAGATGAACATCATCAAGGGTCTGTTGGAGACTTATCTCATTACACTACATAGTTATATGCTGGAAAAACTAAGAGGAAGATCCCAGATGGGTTCAGGATGTTAGAACGGCAGCAGAAGCCATGACCTCTTCTTCTGTGTGTTGGTCTAGAGTGGGACGCACCACTGGATACCTGCTGTTCATGCTTCATCTAAACGCATGTTTCTACTACATGGCATCAGAGTACCTGGGCATCTGCTCCAGTAAATGGGTTTACGATGGAGAGGGAACCGCGTATGTACATGTTGTTTTCTTCAGTAAGGTTTCCAGGCTTTCCAGAAAACCCTGGCCGAATTTCTTTCACTAATTTTGGAAATATTTTAGAAGGGATTTGATTTCATAATTTTTAACAGGTGAAATGTTTTTGTTGCCCTGAACCAATCGGGTTTTGGTTGTAAGATCCCATCCTTCTAACATCCCTGTGTCTTTCCCACAGGTACCTGCGCTGTTATTACTTTGCTGTTCGTAGTCTGATCAACATCGGCGGTCTTCCTGAGCCTGGCTCTGTGTTTGAGATTTGTTTCCAGATGACCAACTTCTTCATTGGTGTCTTTGTGTTCTCCAGTTTGATTGGACAGGTACAATTGAATTATTTTAAAGATGCATTGTCAGATCCATTCCATGTCCTGGATTTAGAGAGTTGTGTATTTATCTTACAGATGAGAGATGTAATTGGAGCTGCCACACAAGGTCAGACGTATTTCCGGGCCTCCATGGATGGCTGTGTGGCATACATGAACATGTTCTACATACCTGACTTAGTGCAGAACCGAGTACGCACCTGGTACAACTACACCTGGGACGCCCAGGGCATGCTGGGTAAGCAACCGATTCTAGTGGGACAATCATGTTGACCTGCTCCCATTATAGTACAATGTAATCTAATGGCAAATGTACATGTTCATTTTGATATTTGACTCCATCGCCCTTCTTCTCCACTGTTTAATCTCTCTCCTCAGATGAGTCTGTGCTTCTGGAAACAATGCCACTTGTAATGAGAACTGCCATTGGTGTGGACATCAACTTTGCTACTTTCGATAAAATTGCCCTTTTTCAGGTGAATAATGGTTCAAAGCAGTGGTTCTCAACCCTTTCCTCAGGGAACCCCAGACATTCCACATCTTAGCTGCAGCTCTGAACACTAATCAAGGGTTTGAGGATTGTGTGTGCTAGCTAAAGGGTAGTTCAAATACCCGGACTGGCTGGGGTTCTCTGAGGAATGGGTTGAGAACCACTGGTTTAAAGGAATGTTACCCCAACCGAGCACTAACTGCCAGCTGGCACCACAGTCTGAATGGTGTTAAATGTTGAACGCTCTGGACCTCGTCTTCCATCAGGGCTGTGATAAGCAGATGTTGGTGGACATGTTGCTGAGGCTTAAGTCTATTATATATCTACCGGGGGACTTTGTGGTGAAGAAGGTGAGTGAAATGTTACTACTGTGGTGCAATTCAACAACATGGCATGAGCTATTACATAACGTGATGTCATGCCTTTCGTAAAAACAGTCTTGCGGACCACGGCTTTTGGCTAAACAGCATTCAGGATTCGAACCACACCATTTTATTATATTTAATTCTCAATAGTTGGTTGATTCAATGTTCACTCTGCGTCTCCAAACCTGTCTTCTGTTGGTTGTTTTTGTTAGGGTGACATCGGTAAAGAGATGTACATCATAAAAGGTGGAGAGGTGCAGGTGGTGGGAGGACCTGACAACTCCATTGTGTTTGTGACACTGAAGGCTGGCTGTGTGTTTGGAGAAATCAGGTGTCGTTATTACCACGTAATAACATGACCATTTCAGAACGATGAACTTCCAAATATCAATTGGGGCTTTTACTTTTCCCTCAGTCTGCTGCAGTCTGCCAAAGACGGTGGGAACAGACGCACGGCTAACGTGAAAGCTCATGGCTTCGTCAACCTTTTTGTCTTGGATAAAAAAGACCTAGTTGACATCCTAGTCCACTACCCAAATTCCCAGAAAGTTCTTGCAAAGAAAGGAAGGTAAGATAGCTTGAGTGTACAACGTATCCTCAGGTATGCTAAAGGTTTAGTCACTCTGGTTATGCAGCTAGTCTTACCACTGGTCTACTTTCTAGCTTTGAATGTGCCGTGTCCACTGGGTGTTGCTGGGATCAGACAGGGTTGTCAATTACTTATTACAAATTTTGGAGGTGAAAGGGTGAAACACTTATTAGTATTACATCAAGTTCTTATTTTTTGACTAACCGTTCTGCCTAATGGGGACCATTATCTGTCTCATATTGTTGACTGAAAGGGAACATTACCCTCTAATGGAAATAAAATGTACCCTTTATTTCCAAAGGAAATTGATGAAGGCCAAAGGTCCAGCTGGTGGTAAGGTTGAAGAAAAGAAGAAAGGACTGGCGCTGTTCGGAACCAAGCCCCCCACTCCTAAATTGGCACGATTCTTTGGAGGCTTTGGTAAAGGAGGCTTCTTGGATAAACTCAAGGTACAATTCAGCAACAGTATCCTATGTTTTGTGGGGGGTCATATTTTTAGGAAAAATAACCACTAAAACAAGAATTTTAAAGAAACTAGTCATTTAAAATCCAAATTGTAATAATGTCCCTCTTCCCCAAGTGCGTTGCATGACACAAAATGCTTTAAAACAGCAATACTGTTTCTCTACAACCAAGAGGGGAGCTATTGACCATGCACACCGGCTTAGCTATCAACCTTCAAAGGGTGCACAGTTGATGTACATGGAGAAAGGCTACCTACACCATATAAATATCTGACAGAAGTCCATGTTTCTCCCCTACTTTTCTCCAGGCGGCACAAGCAAATGATAATGCTGGGAAGTAATAACGAAGATGACGGCATCTGACTAGGATCCACCATTTTTTGTAAAGGACTGTATATTCTGTACCTTTATTGCACTGGAATCTGTTCATTAATGCAAACAGTACCACAATGTTTTTTCTTTTTAATATAACACATTATTGGACTGTTTAATTCCTAGTGAATTAATGTTCCCCTTCTGATGGTTTTCTCAGGGTCAACCAGATACCTTTTTTTTTTTTATATATAAAATTAAAAATATAAAACAGCTATATTAGTAATGGCACCTATTCTGTGTAGCAAGTCTGTGAGATGGAAAGTACATGTTAAACGTTAGCTATTTACTTAATTATGTTACTATTAAAATGTTTACTCCATATTAACATTTGCTACAATTTCATTATATTGTTAACACGCCAATTTATTGTACTATGTATCAAATCAATTAAAACTATTACATTTAGATAATATTCCCCCAAAAAATTAAAAATACCAACAAATTATCAGACAAGGACTGGTAAACAAGCACATTTACAACTGATCTGACATACAACCTGATATTACATGGCCAAGCAGACACATCTTGATAAGTGCAGTAGTATTGACATTCAAAGGTCCTGTTTACTAAACCAGAAACTCTACAAAATTATGAAGGACAAATTTATTAACCCAGGTTATGTTGAACTTCCAGTTTAAGACATAAGACACCTAAACAGTTATTGGCGGGAAAAGTATAACACTATAAAATTACCTATATGACAAATAAAACAAATACAAACCAAAATGTAAACAGCTATATGAGTATTAATACAGTCAGAATTATATTTGTTATCTTTACTTATGCTTCATTGTTAAAGGAAGTATACTAATTTCGTATACTAACTTCGTATATACTATACTTCTTCATGCATAATTGGCACAAATAGAATATAAACAAAAATATTCTGTAGTGTTACTGATTCCATTTCAGTGTTAATTTATAAACCTTTTCTCACAACACAATTTCCCATGTTTAATAATTCTGTATCTAAAATGACAGTTTGATAAAGGAAGAACCTTGGCCTGTTTGGATGGACTAAAATTCAAACATTAACTTGATAAGACCAACAAATGACTGTTGATATAAAACTGTTCAGAGCTTGATAACTTTGCAAGACTGGCACATTTGTAAAATATTAACATTTTCCTTAATTTGACATAAAAAAAATATAAATTGGTAACAAAATATTAGACAAACCAATGAGTATGATAAAGTATAAAATGTCCGCAACTAAAAAGCATCCGGCTACTTTATACAAACAAACAAAATGTGTGGCCTTTTGGATTACTAATCTAAAGTTTGGCCACGTCTGCCTGGTTCCCAACGTGTTGTTGGGTTTTGAGCACATGCCGAGTTTTAACATAAACATTTCTCCTAGAAAAGTCTTCCTTGCGCAGTTTAACTTCATGCAGGCTTGTTACTTGTTATGAGCTTGTTACGCTTGTTACCAATGTCTAGATCTTTGTAAACTTGTCATGATCCTATTTATATTAATACAATGACAGCAAAAAACTACAGTGGCGATCCACTATAATGACCTTCCATTAATGTGCTGTGGGGACTGGAAGTGTGGTTCCATTGTGGCTGTAGGGAGGGACAGCTTTTAGGCGGTGGCTGCTGGAGTACAGACAGGGGCTGGGGGAGTGTTGGAGTTAGGAGGACTCAGCTTGTTCATGTTGAAATAGGTGACCACCTGGCCAGGGACCTCTGCCAACACAGCCTGGGCCAGAGCCTCTTTAGGAGACTGGAGAAGAATAGAGAGGGAGACAAGATGAGATGGCAAGAAGAGTAAACGTCAATTAATGGGTTCCCAAGTCAAATGCAGTAGAATGAAAAGGGGGAGAGTTATGGGAACATAACCCATACCATGACCCTAACCATGACCCAATACCCTGACCCATACCCTGACCCTTACCCATACCATGACCCAATACCCAGACCCTAACCATGACCCAATACCCTGACCCATACCATGACCCAACCATAACCCATACCCTGACCCTAACCATGACCCAATACCCTGACCCATATCCTAACCATGACCCAATACCCTGACAATAACCCATACCCTGACCCTAACCCATACCCTGACCCTAACCATAACCCATACCCTGACCCATACCATAACCCAATACCCTGACCCATACCCTGACCCTAACCATAACCCATACCCATACCTTGACCCAATACCCTGACCCTAACCATAACCCATACCCTGACCCAATACCCTGACCCTAACCATAACCCTAACCCATACCTTGACCCTAACCATAACCCATACCCTGACCCATACCCTGACCCATACCCTGACCTATAGCCTTTTTTCTACTTTATCATTAATTGCACCCATCTGGTGTCATGATCAGGGGGGTTCTTTTTGTTCTAGGCTTACATGATCGTGCAGAACATTTCACTGGCAAATGGAAGTTTAGGGAAATTAATGATACAAATATGAATTTGTTATTTTCATTAAATAAAACAGTGATTCATTAGACAAAGGGATGATTTACAAATGCAATTACAAGAACCGCCACTGGGACTGTATTTCTATCACTATCAATGACAATGGTACTAGCTTGCTCTGAGCCATCAGCTCTTACACGCGTAATACGGATTCATGCACACACACAGGCAGGGTCTGGGTGGAAGCAGTCAGTCATAGCTCAAGTGTTTGGGGGATGCATCCCTACGTTTCTACGAAGGGCAGAGGATGGGACTCAATGGGCTGAAGCTGATGGGGCTGAGGGGCGAAGCTGGGGGTCATGAGGAGGCTTCAGTTTCTGTATACTGAAATAGGACACCAGTTGTCCAGGCAACTCTGCCAGAACACTTTGAGCAAGAGCTTCCCTGGGTGCCTGAAACAAGATGAAAAGGTAGAGTCACTAAGCGGGGCCGGAAGCACTAAGGGTTTGGGAAAGGGGTTGTTTAAGAAGTGCCTGTGATCATTTTACACCGCTACACCCATACGGACCAACAGCCGCGGTTGATGTTAGTTGATCAATGTGACAGACCAATGACTGTCCAGTGCAAGACTTGGGCCAAAAAGACAGTCGGTACTTCAAATTTTAGGCAACAGCGTTCTGGCTCCTGTTGTTGGCAAGCCTTTTTAACAGATACATTTTGATGAACATGTGTCTAATGTGCGATTTGTCAGTTCCTGCACTTATCCCAGGTCAAACGCGGTGTCAATCTATATAACTCCAGAAGTACAACAAACAGAACAGCCGTCAATAATTGGTGGAAATTCCATTTCTGATATCAACACCTCAAACACTCTACAAGACAGTGGGTTTAATGCAATCAAACATGAAGTCTTACGCATTCATTTTATCACATTTTTCATCTGCTGGTGTCGGCACAATATTAGTACTAAAAGTAACTACGCATAAAAACACTGTAAATAATCCCATTTAAATGCGTATAGTAACATGTTAACACACTCATCCAAGACATTCCAGAGAGCAAAGCAGATCCGGATCCAGCCAGAATGGCGATATACTCACATTCTGGAACTGTCTGAACGGGACGAACTGGACGATGTCCCGCACGGCTGTCTCCCCCGTTGGTGACCTCAGACGCCCGTCATCGCCGTCCAGAAACTCCATGGTGGAGAAGTCAGCTTCGCCCACGCCGACAATGATGATAGACATGGGCAGACGGGAGGCGTTGACCACGGCACTGCGTGTCTTGTCCAGGTCGGTGATCACACCGTCGGTTATGATCAGGAGGACAAAGTATTGCTGGGAGGAGGAAGGAGGAAGAGGAGATCTACTCATTTCAATGCCTTCCATCTGTGCAAATAGTGTTGCCTCTTAACACACGAACACATGAACATTCCTTTTGAATTGAAACGTTCCACTAAGAAGTAGCGACTCAGTTGTTTGGTAAATAGTGTGTCCTCCTTACAGTGGCAGTTTTCTGCTGGGTTGCCTGCAGCGCGAAGCGAGCCACGTGGTTGATGATGGGGGAGAAGTTAGTGGGGCCATAGAGTTTCACCTGGGGAAGACACACTCTGTACGCCTCCACCACACCTTCAATACCTGGACACAAAGTGGAGGACATTTTAACTTAGGTCAAAAGTGTCTATTTTTTGTCCATTTTAAAAATGTTCCTATGAAACGTACCTGCGCAGAATGGATTGTCCGGGTTAAAGTTCAGAGGGAACTCATGCGAAACCTTTGAAAAAATGAATCAGTATTAACATTCAGGGAATGACATGGAAACGTTCTGGAACATTCTCAAAACCCACATCTACCTGCCAGGTGGGAGGGATCTGAGCTCCGAAGCCAAAGGCTGGAAACATTTTGTCACTGTACAGAAGGAAAGAGTTCATCAAAACCTTTCAGCTAAGCGAACTCCCGATGGACTCTGTTCAACTGAACATGAATCTATAGACGATTGGTTGTACCTCATATTTGTAAGTAATTTAGAACAATTTGCACATATTATTTTTAACTTTGACATAATGGACTTTTAAGTGTTTTTATGTGGGCCAACAGCAAAAATGATTACGCATGAACACATTCCTGACCTTTACAAGCAAAGGCTCACAATACAATTGACATGAAATGCACATTAACCTCGATATCCACATGAATTCTAGAAAAAGTCAGTGGTAATAATGAACCCACACTTAAATAACGGTCACAGCTCCGAGCTCTGCATACCTGTCATAGTCTTGGATCACCATGCCAACGGACCAGATGGCTGACAGGTATTCATTGACCCCCTGGGGACTGATGTAGTGGAGCGACTGGGGAGACCGGGGGTCACCGTTTGACCCTGTGAAGTCGATCCCCACCTACAACGGAGATGGAGATTAAAAAGATAGATATGTAGTGGAGGCCCCTCAATTCAACTCCTCCATCAGCTTCATGTAAGCCTGACAAGCCGTTATTGCTGGCAGATATAGGATCATTAGACGACAAACATGAAACGGACCAAACAGCCTGACGGACAACAACACGTACAGTACGGATAAACCCCAGGCTAGATACTCACGGTGAAGTTAATCTGGCATCCGCCCATGATGTAGTCCAGGAAGGAAAACTCCTTCACCACCTCGGACCGCTTCACACTCACCACGCCAGAGTTCTTATAGCCCTTCTTCTTCTGCTGCTTCTTACTGTTGATACACTCAAATTCAGCCTGCGGAGGGCCAGAGGGTGAGGGAAGGTTAGCGAGGGTGAGAGAGGATGAGAGAGGACAAAGGCCACACAGACGGACAGCCACGTACGCCCGGATCGTCCGTCTCACCGGCGAGGTTCGCGAGGCCTCCTGCAGACGCTTCATGTTGGTTTCAAAAATTCCGATGAGGTCATGTGATCCGTCGCTGTCGTGGTCATAGCACTCCACCTGACGAGGAGGACCAGGCAGTCAGCTACAATCAGCCCCAGGTATAACCCCTAACAGGTGTGTGTGTGTGTGTGTGTGTGTGTGTGTGGGGCATTACCGCAAACTGTTACTGCTACTGTTTCAAACCACAAACAAACAGGACTCGCATGACGTTCCGTAAGAAACAGAGAGGATCATGCGATGGAAAGCACACTTGCGTTAGTCTACAGTCAGACCTAAAGACTAAACACACGCTAAGTAACATCACAGGAAAGCACGTTGAGGATGCTATGGTGACGACAGGCTACATTGACGTCCACTACGGCGGGCATGGATGCCTAAGGAAGGACCTGACACATTCAGTGCAGAGTGGATACAGCCTACTACACCGGGCCTACTACACCGGACCAATGCTTCACCAATAGCTAATCACTGCACCACCCTTCACCCAGAGTTGGACACACACAAACACACACCTGTGATGATGACGCTGACAGACCTGGGTTCATGAAAGACTGGTTTTCTTTCAAATACTTTGTCTGCGCTCGATTTAGCTGATCTGCGGCCATGACACCAATGATATTGTCCTTACAGTGCAGGCACAGGCAGGCTTAAAACCCTTCAAGTATCTGAAAGAAGGACAATCTGAACACGTCTGAGTGGTAACTCACATGTCTTCAAGTCTGGGTATCAGTTGTTCCTTATAAGATTGCTTTAGGGGTATTAACAGCTGAAATTCACCAATTGTCAACATCAATAAATGCTACATGTAGTTGTGCAGGCTATGTACTGTATGGCTATTAATAGAAAATGACAACATACACTGCGGTCCGTACATATTTGGACAGTGCTATGAGTTGTGTTGTTTTGATTTAGTATTTCTGCACATTCAAATGAAACAACAGCTTTGAGGCTAAATTGCAAATCATTTAATTTAGCTTTAATTTGAGGATATTCACATCCATTAAACACAAACCACAAATGTAAGAATGACAGCCATTTTGTACACAGTCCCTCCCCAGTTTAGGTTACAAAAAGTGAAAGGACAAATTACCAATTTTAAACAGTAATATCTCGTACTTTGTTGCAAATTTCTTGGCATTTAATGACTGCCTGAAGTCTGCAAACCATAGATATCAAGAGATCATGAAGCCAGTTGACCCCTTAAATGGAGGACACATTCTGCTATTATCATTGAATAGTTCATCCAATATGGATGGAACTACCCTCATATTATAGTCATCAACAATCACCTTTTCATATTTTCTATATTAAAAGAGCTGGAGTACAGAGCCGAAACAAAAAAATTGGGCGTCACTGTCTGAATACTTATGGACTGCCCTGACCAAAGGTATTCTCTATGTTGTTGATGTGTACATAGGTTAGTTCCGGAAAGGCGGGTGGCTGGATGTCTACATACCTTTATAGGTTTGTCCATGTCTCCACCACACAGAGACTGCAGGGGAATTTGGAAAGGCCTCCATGTTGGGTTCAAGTTGTTCTTCACCACCTATGCAGGGGGACATGGGCAACTCATGGACATGGGCAACTCTATAGACTGGCAGGTCCCAGGGGCTACACATAACCACACACTGAATCCCAACCCTGACCTTGACACAGCGTAAGAGCAAACACACTCATTAGGTTCATTCATTGCCATTATTCAAAACAAATGACAAATAATTAGTTAATTACATTTCATAGAGCTTGATATACGTTTCTAGCCAGAAGGAGAATGTTCGTGACAGTTGCATGGCAATGTCAGTAAAACTATGCAACAGAATGTAGATGTAATGAGCTCAATGGTCGTGAAACGACCCACTTCGCCGAAGGCTGGTTTTTACTGAAAATTATAATGTGACAATTCCAATTACCTACCTGCAATTATAGACAATTTCAATAATTTACAATATATTATCCACGGCAATAGAATAGTTTAACTGAACATTCACAAAATGCTAAATAAGATAATAATGGTAATAATAATTCAACCAAACTGGAGAGAAGATTATGTGTAGGTACAATACATATGTTACTTCACCTCTGTTCTATGGGCCAGCTGCCATCCAGTCTCAGTCTGCTTGTAGAATTCAAGGTACGGATCTGACTTACCAAAGAAATCCTGGAAACAGAAACAGAACAGTAATAAATGGTAACACAAATTACACCCAAAACTAGGCTAACCGCTGTGTGTTTTATTTCTCTGTATTGGGTAAACTGAGCAGTAAGTACCACTTCATGACATTCTAAGATGTAATGATAAAATGTTTACCTTGTTGTCCAGTTTCCTTGCTTCAGCCTCAAAGTACACCACCCTGTTGTCTTTGATTTCTTCTGCACTGATCTAAAAAGAAGAATAACAAAATGTGACAACAATAAACTGACAATAATGCCAATAAAACAATCTGATTGGTTAAGCTAGAAAAAAATTATAAACTATCAAAAAGCCAAATACAAGCAACCCACTCCAGACCAGTATGGAGTTTGAATGGATTTTCTGCCTAATCTGTCCCTTTCAGGTTAATTGCCTCTAAAAGTCGTTAAGATTTAAGTTAATACGAATGCATCACCAAAAAACTGGTCACACCTAGTCTTCACAAGTGTATTTTTGAGACTGTAACTATTACATTTGGGTTCTACAGTTAACTAATAATATGGTAATTACACCTAATGGCGTTGACAACAAAAGCAGTCACACTCACAGTAATGGTCCCTTTTCCTGCAGGCTTGTTGTTTTTCAACACCAGTGGTCTCGTATGCTTACTACTAGACACCACCTAGAAAAGATAAGCAACTTCCATTGTAATTGGACACTGAAGAAAAGACATGGATGAGATAGCAAGTCCACGCAGAAGAAATGACACTGGTGTCAAGTTACGATTTGCACACCTATTGCACATCTAAATATGGGATGTGTGTGTTGTGCAGGAGGTTAACTCTACATGAGGGACTGTACGCAGGTCTCCATACAACCCACTCACAACTTGACTGTCGGAAACAGGAAATGTTGGCACAATCCTATGCCTGTAAAATAACAACTGATTAATTATTTCAGAAATTGTGGTGAAACCCCTGTATGGAGAAATACTTATAACCACCTTCCTCTTGAAGTAAACATAGTCATGAGATGATATGCAGTGGTTCTCCCAGTACTAGTGGCAAAATAATTGAGCTTATTTGAGTTTTTGATCGCATCATTGGAGAGACTTGACTCCATACGTGTGAGGAACCCCTAATATTATAATAAAAGGAGAATATCTCATTCACAAATATTTCCATTTGTATTTTTTATAAAGGGGCCCAAAGGGGGGAAAGAAACAAGTATTCATTGCTAGCACTAGTTTGATGCAATCAGTTAAAAAATAAACAGAACAAATGCCCAAATAACTTCCACATTCCCCTAACAGACATTTACCAAACAACTGAATTAGCAGACCAAGATATGCAGGACCAGCTAGCCTGTATGTACACCTTGTGAAGAAAGAGCTTCACAAAGTAGGGAAGGGGATAGGTCCAAGATGGTTCTATAGGCGGAGGAGTGCTCAATTAAGTAGCATGTCAAGTATTGTCTTGAAGTACTGACTGCACCCGTTTCACCCTGCCTTGGCGTAACCACCTCCAAACTGGCACAACCAGCTTTGTGGGAAAAGTCGGGTGGGGTTTGTGCGTTCCTTCTGAGGTTTTTGTTGTGTCAGTGACTCTGTTTCACGCATTTTAATTTGGATTTTTAAACATATAAATCGTGTTTAATAATTCTTGCAGAGAATGCTTGTAAAATACTCTTCTGCACATTGCTTCATTTGCTTTCCTCCCTGACATGAAGCTGCTTCCCTGTATAAGGATGGTAAACATTATTTGCCATCTCATGTGCCGAGTCGGGTTTGCGCCAAACATAGCACATTGCATTTAGGATAAAAGGATTCGTTTTAGTTGTCAGACCATAAAAAAATTGCCACAGTTACTGAATCTCCTGACAATTTTCTGGCATACTTCAAATGCTTCAAGGGGAGCTTTGTTGAGTGGTATCATTCAAACCTGCCTTTAGTGCTAGGGACATTGTTGTAACAAGCACACTTTGACCAGTCTTGGTCATAAATGCACATACATTGTTTTTTATAAGTACACTGCTCAAAATAATTAAGGGAACTCAATTCTTATTAAGCTTATTTCATAAGATTTGCATAGAAATATTTTGCTAGCTGGATGTAAACTAAGATAATGTGACACTGACACGTTGGACATAGAGCAATGTCACTGTCTCTCATAAGGCAAGCAGGGGAAACCTTACCTGGCCCAAGGTACACTCCAGCTCCCCCAGGAAATCATCATCGCTTAGGTCAACAGTTTTATTGTCGATGTCGTAAATTCCAAACTTCAGTTTTTGCACGATTTCAAAGTAGTAATCGATGATGAACTTCTTGGCAAACTTTGGAGCAAGGCAATTCTGTACTTTCTCGGTGCGTCCCACCTAAAAGCACCAACAACACCACACCATCTGATTATCAGTCCCTTCATTCAAAATAGTTCATGGAAAGAGATGAGATCAAATCAATCCTTCCACAAAGCCGAAATGCTTTTTCAAATAGTGAAACAAAATACAGATGATTCAAACTAATCAATCAATTATGCATGATGGCTTTAATGAGAAATCATTTCTTAAGACTAATGGGTTGAACCCTTTACAATGTTAGTGTTTACAGATCAAACAAGAATCTGTGACTGACCTCATACCACTGTGAACCGGAAGTGTTCATGAGTAGAACACACATAGGGTCAGACTTGGAGCCGATATCCTTGTCCAAAAGATGTTCGCAAGACACTGTCAGTTCCACCTTTGTCACACACTGAGTTGCCATTGCATCCGCCTGCAACATCAGACACAAACAAATGTTTCTTCTCTAATGTTGCCTGTTTGACGCGTGTTAATCTGTGCAGAATAAAGGCATATGAATTCGAACACCGAAAACCGAACGTGTCCCTCAAAACAAAACATCATGTCTCGAGTCAGTAAAGTCAACGATCGTTCAATAAGAACAAATCTTTGCAGATCACAACAACCCATTTTGTTGTTGGGTACAGCTACGCCCACAAAAATGCTATCTACCATAGTCACAGTTGCTTGCTAGGTACTAAAGTATACTTTTTGGAAACTAAACATTGTAATTGTGTCCAGTTTACAATTAGAATAATCATCTGAACTGCTTATTACATCGTTTTCATTTCACAAAATGCTCGATACTGTACTATACATATGTAATACAGTACTATAATGCAAGTACTGTATATCGATCTATCAATGACCTGATTTGACATGTGAAAACTATATATTGCTAGCTAGTTAGCTAGGTATCTGGCCACTACTGCAGCTAACTCTACTACTACTCTACTACTAGGCAAGAAACAGCAAAGTTGGAAAGTAATGTAAAAAGCCTAGCTACAAAAATACTTACCTAAATAATTTAGCGACCCGCACAGAAAATATAACTTGACAAAACAGTGGCAACAATAAAATAGCACGCCCTGAATACCTCTGAATCAGAATTATTATCAGTGCTCTTCGAATTAAGTGTTCGGCGACTGTTCACTGCAATGGCAAATGGACCCTCCGCCCAAAACGACTAGTTAGCTGGGTCCGGACACTTGCGCAGTTTCTACCCGACACTTCAGCAAAAAATATTTGGAACCAAAAAGAAGAAGAATGCTCCGGTACTGGGAGGTACTACGTTGGGTCTACGTACAGTCTATTCCTTCTTCAAAATAAACTTTTATTATTGGTCCCTTTACGTTACATTTCGTTCTTTTTAATCCTATTATTTAGTTTATGACATGCGGTACATTTAAAGTGTTTGTTGTTTCTAGTCGACATGACAAAAAGTGGACGCATATTGGCAAGCTGCATTCAAGATAAGATACCCTGTGAACATATGTTATAGTTGCTTATAATCCGTTATGGACTATAACGTTTATAACGTTTACATGATCAGGATGAACAATTTTTACATCGGGTAACAATGACAGATTATTAATTTCCCGATCGGCAACCTAATTTTAAATTCAGGATATTCGGAACGTTTTTATTACGTTCTTTTGTAAAATATGTTTTATGTACGTTTTATGTAAGTTGGGGGCGTTACTTATATGGGGGTTCCTAAATATTAGGCAACGCCCATTGCCATTTACCATTGGTCTGGTGTTTTTTTTATTGCGTACGTTTATGAAAGAAGAATATCAGGGTTAACGACGGAGATTTCGTTAAGTGAATTCATATGACAAGCTCAAGCTATATGCACGTCTCAAAAAAAAAAGAAGTTAAATCACACATCGGGTCTCAATTAACAAAATATATTAAAGTTCAAAATCTGTATTGTACATTGTGTAATTTGTTGAGAACAAAATGAAGTAGGAACGTTCAATGGAAACCAAATTCACCAACCGATTAAGGGCTGGATTCAAAAAAACAATCAATACAATTGAAATCACAGGCTGTTCCAACTTGTGCAAATTTGATCATGGCAACTCTGTGTGCATGGCCTCCACATGCCAGTATGCACTCCCGACAACATCAGAGCATGCTCCTGATGAGACACCGGATGGACCGATCAGGACATCAGTGAGCTCAGGACATCAGTGAGCTCCTGGACAGTCTGTGGCACTACTTAGTGGCGTCGGATGCACCGATAGGTAACGCCCCCTGAGGTTCTCAATTGGATTCAGTTCTGTGCAACATTAGGGGCCAGTCACTGGCATCAAGGTCTTCGTCATCCAGGAACTGCCTACACACTCTGGACATATGAGGCCGGGCATTGTCCTTCACCAGGGGGAACCCAGGACCCTCTGCACCAGCATAATGTCTGTTCTGACAATGGATCTGAGGATTTCATCCCGGTACCTAGCAGCGATCAGGGTACTGTTGCCTAGCATGTCTGTGTGACCCTCTAAGGATATGCCTCCCCAGATCCTCCCTGACCCACTGCCAAGCCAGTCATGCTGGATGATGTTGCAGGCAGCCTACAGCTCACCACAGCGTCAGTGTGATCCTCATTGAAGAGAACGGGGCGCCAATGGCAGACCTGCCGATTCTAGTGCTCTCAAGCAAATGCCAATCGAGCTGCATTGTGCTGAGCATCGAGCACAGGTCCCACTAGAAGACATTGGGCCATCTTGTCACCATTATGGGGTCTGTTTTGGACAGTTTGGTCAGAAACATGCACACCAGTAGCCCCCTGCAGGTCATTTTGTGGGGCTCTGGCTGTGCTCTTCCTATAACTCCTTGCACAATGGAGCAGATGCCAGTCCTGCTGCTGGGTTGATGCCCTTCTACGGTCCTGTCCAGCTCTCCTTGTGTAATGACCGTCTCCTGGTATCTCCGTCACGCTCTTGATACTGTACTGGGAGACACATTAAACCTTCTTGCAACGGTACATATAGGTGTGCCATCCTGGAGGAGCTGGACTGCCTGTGCAACCTGAATGGGTTGCAGGTATCGCCTCATGCAACCAGTAGTAAGGACACTAGCAAAACACAAAACTATAGAAGAATCAGTCAGGAAGGATAAAGAGTTAGCAATTGTCTGTGGCGTTGGGAGTCGTCTTGCTTTTGCCTCCCCAGTGCACTGTTGTCACTTTAATGTGCACCAAAACAGGTGACAGTGATTCCTGACTGGACAGAATTATAACCGTGAAGTTTAATTGACTTGGTGTAATACTGTGATCATTACGTATTCCCTTAATTTATTTAAACTGGACAAAAAATTGAGAACTCTTCCTTCACCCAAGGGACTCCTTTGAAGAGTATTTTGTGTGTCATTAATTATAGCTCTTCCGCAACTACAACATGTTAACCCAAACTCCGAAGGCATATTCAATCATTCAATACAAGGTTGGCGATACACAACAATGTTGACTCTATGGTAGTGTATTACCGTGTGCAATATTCTCTGCCATAAGGTCAATATTTCTGTGAACCTTATATTAAATGAACGAACATGTCTCTATAGTTCTAGTTTACCTTTTGTAGTGGGAGGGCATTCATTGGGAGTGAAGTAAGCAGACCAGACGTGCTACTAACTTAAAGGTTAAGTTAGTAGGTTAAGGTTATCTGAAAATGAATTACACTATTCTTCAGGCATGAATGTGGTAAATATGTTGTAATATTTATGATTACAGGTAAGATAGATATAGAAATGTTTCGACCCCCCAGACCTGATGGTTTTACCTCTTTTGGTGGGGCCCAGGGCTTAATTAGGGGTCAATCCTCCCAATCCCACTATAATTGGAACCCTGTTGGGGCCAATGGTATGGGCGGAGAAAACGCCAGCAACAATTGCAATTTCATAGTTCTCCTTAATTTCCCGTCATATTTTGAATCTATACACTCTCCTCCAATACATTGACTGCATTTAGAATCATTTTTGCTATATAGGGCAAAATATTTCCCATGTACAGTATATTCTAGCGTATTGCATTGGGGTCTAAAGAGGGTGTGGAAAATATTGTGTTGCTAGATGTAGCACAACCTTCCCCAGGACTAGTATTCCTAAGTCATGAACATTTCCTACAATCCATTCACTGTGGCACTTAAAATTTCCTTTTTGAGCTGGGCCATATGCATTTTAGTAATTCGCCTGAATATTGAACTTGGAACATGTTTTAATACATACTTATTCTTGAAATAACTACAATGAACACATTAGTTGTTGTCAATGTTCTGAGTGGTATATTTTCTTAAACAATGAATGCATTCAAGTTACATCAGATCAGATTGAACGTATACGTTGGCGTCTTTTATTTTGAAATGTTCATGACCAGGAAGTGTTTTTTTAATGTGGCTCCAAAGACGCCGATACATAGAAAACGTCACTCAGTTCATAGCAGAATGATGTTGGGAGCAACGTTTATGAGATGCTCTGTCCGAAATGTGTTGTCGGTGCCAGCTTGTAAAACTGTTAAAGTCCGAGGACATAATCGACAGTACTGGACAACTTTTAGGAACATCACCTCAACTACTACCGTAAATGAAACATATTTTACTCTTGTTCTGAGGCTGTCAATGGTAACAGGAAAGGTAATCTTACCAGCTATTACACATTAGCCTGGTCTATGGATGTGGGTAAAAGGTCATTGTTAGCCTGTAGATTCGAGAAGGGCAGAAATTTGACAGGTTGAATGAATATTTTTCACATTCTGATTGTGGCATTATGTAGGATTTTGTCAGTGAAAAGGCAAATGTTTTATGCCCTATAAACATATTGTGGAATCTAACGAGGCCCTCTAAGAGTTGTTTAGTAACACAGATAGTTCGGTTTAAAGTAAATGTTTACTTTTTGGAGCGTACAGGTATTTTCCAGCCAATTCTGTACCAGCAATCCCGTTCCAGCCAATCGCCTTCTGCGAGGCGGACCTTCCTCGTCTTATTTTGACAATGCACATTTACCTGGAAGATATCGCTGCTCTAAAAATTAAGGGAACATGTAATCACAGTCTAACACCAAGTCAATTAAACTTCAGGGATATCAATCTGTCCAGTTAGGAAGCATTGAGGAGAGCTGGACAGGGTCGTAAAAGGGCATCAATCCAGCAGCAGAACCGGTATCTGCTCCTTTGTGCGAGGAGGAACAGGAGGAGCACTGCCAGAGCCCTACAAAAAGAATTCCAGTGGGTTACTGATGTCCATGAAGGTGGCATGTGGGCTTGACATCCTCTAGTGGGACCTGTGCTCACAGCCCAGCAATTTGCAGCTCGATTGGCATTCGTCAGACAACACTAGAATTGGCAGGTCCGCCATTGGCACCCCGTTCTCTTCACAGATGAACGCAGGTTCAAACTGAGCACGTGACAGACGTGATGAACGTTATGCTGCCTGCAATATCATCCAGCATGTCAGTGATGGTTCGGGGATAATTACAGGGATGCACAGACCTCCATGTGTTAGCCAACGGTACCATGACTGATGTTACGTACTGGGATGATCATCAGTATCATTTGTGATAGAGACATGACTGCTATGAAAGATGCTCTAAAGTAAGAAAGCAGGTTTGAACATAATAATGGGTACTAATGTCTGAAGCAGGCTAAAGGGTGTAAACTAGCCAACAGCCTTGATTCACTAACCCCTGTACTTTTTCTGTTTTCGGGTACTTTGGTCAGTGACAAACTGTGTCAGGCACGCAATGTAGTTCAATCAGTTTCTGACTGACCTTGACACATTTGTAAAGACCTCAACTCAAAAACATGTCCCTTTCTCTGCAGGGGGGAACCACTGCATTCCTGCTCACCTTACCGGCGCTATCTTATCTTAGCCTGGAAGCATACAAGAAAGTGCAGAGTGACACCGTGGTCCACGCTCTGGGAAAAGGTAACCGGCACCTGAACATGACTTATTTAGAAGAAATAATAAGTAATTAATGGTGTTGCGTACCATCTGATGCTAACTATATTCCATGTTCTAGCTGAGGAGGTTGTTGAGCAAGCAGACTACTTGTACAGCTGTGGTGAGACAGAAAAACTCTACCAGCTTCTGCTACAATATAAAGACAGGTATACTACAGCATGTTGTTGACATCTTAAGCCATATGTTTCCCACTGCACAGACAGAAGGATTGTATTTGTTGGGTTTGGGCAGGTTCTAGAACGACGGCCTCAGGCCTGTTGCTTCACAGTTTTGTGCATCAGTATGGAGTCTCTGGATTCACAGGCATAGGGAAAGTGAGGACAGTTTAGGGACCAGGCATCAAGATCAGGGGTTTATGCTTCTAGGCAGAATACCCTCCAAATAAAAAGAAGCAGTTCCACTGTTCAAATTCTAGAATGTTTGTGTGAGCATCTAGTGATGATGCAGAGTTCCTGTGGAGGCTGGCTCGGGCGTCCCGGGACGTTTCCCTCCTCGCTCACGTTGGTGCTAATGAGAAGAAGAGTCTGGCCTACGGGGCCTTTGAATATGCCAAGAAGGCCCTAGAGAAGAATGACGCCTGCTTCGCGGCACACAAAGTAATAAAGCATATGGCTAAAGAAACACTGTATGGTTAGCTTTCAGTCCCCGTCCCATGATGTTGTAATATAGATTGATCAATCCAAACACAAGACCCTTGAATGACAAAGCAAAATATGTTTAAAAATGTGTGCCAATGTATTGAAAAATGGACGAGTTTTATGCATTTCCATTAAATTGGCACAAATTGTATAAAAAAAAAGAAGAGTTCACGTTCTGGGGTAATGTGAGTAGATTGACAGCAAAACAAATATATTTAATCAAATATAAATACTGAATTCTTTCCAAAGGCACTGTACATTTATATGATGCTATTCCGTCTCTCTTTGTTAGTGGTTTGCAGTGTGCCTTAGTGACATAGGTGAATACGAGGGGGTCAAAGTAAAAATAGGAAATTCTTACACCATTAAAGAACATTTAGAGGTAGGTGTTTTTGTTTATTCTTTGACATATAATATGAATGTCAATTTAAATATCAGTAGCATTCTTAAGTAAATTTTTTGTTCCCTAGAGGGCCATCGAGCTAAACCCAAAAGATGCCACATCCATCCATATCTTGGGATATTGGTGAGTGGAATCATTTTAATACTTTGTACACACCACTCCAAAAAATTAAGTGAACACTGAAATCATACATTGAGTTTCGATGAAGTCAATATCAAAGATCAAAAATCTTTATATTGTGTAATTTATTGAGAACAAAATGCTGCAAGAACTGTCAATGGACTCCAAAATCATCGACCAATTGAGGGCTGAATTCAAATTCCAATCAAAATCACAGGCTGTTCCCACGCATAATGTGACTTAAGTGTTTATGGACACAACATGCCTGTGTGTACCCCAGACCTGGTTCAGAGCCTCAGTGAGCTCCTGGACAATCTGTGGCGCTACTTGGTGGCATCTGATGCAGCGATACAGAACATCCCAGAGGTTCCAAATTGGATTACGTGTTCTCTTAATTTCTTAGAGCAGTGTATAATAGAGGATATTTCTAAATGTTTCTGGTCCTTGTCTAAAAACACCCAGTGTATTGTGCACATTTGGGGTTGTGGTCTAAACTTCTTACCCCACAACCACACCTGCAACCTGGGCAACAGGTTCAAGGCCCTAATCAAAAGACTTCTGTAATCCTTTTGCTTCTGTCCTGCCAATAACCATATTAAAGGGGTTGCTTTGTGCTACTTTGTTTCAGGTGTTTTGCCTTTGCCGAGTTGCCCTGGTATCAACGCAAAGTGGCAGCTATGATATTTGCCTCCCCTCCCACTGCAACATACGAAGAAGTGGGTTACATCCCAAACGGCACCCAATCCCCTATATAGTACACAACCTGAATCTAGATTGTGGTGGTTAGCTTGATATAAAACAGCACCATTTACTATTGGTACTGGTCAAAGTGCCATGAGTCCAAAAAGTCATACATTTCTTTTATACACAGTTCTTTGAAAATGAAAAGTACAATGTCTGAAACTTCTAAATGTAAGGCACATTAAATTTGACTGACCTTATCTTCAGGCTTTGGCATTCTTCCTGAAAGCTGAAGAAGGTACATTACATTGTCAATGCAAAAGATTCCGAAAACCAAATTTGATACAACAGAGGTCAATGCTTTTGCCTTGATAGTTTTAATCTTTCCTCAGTGGACCCCAACTTCTACAGTAAGAATCTTCTGATGCTGGGGAAGACCTTTTTGGGGATGAAAGACACAGAGAATGCTGTTCATTGGCTGAGTAAGGCAAAGGAATACCCCCCTCACTCAGAGGAAGACAAGCAGGTATGACCAACTAAGAGTACCAAAGGTGCATTCAATGTTGCCTTTTCTGACATGCGTGTAAATTATCTGTTTGATTTTTCTATAACACAGGTCCATAAAGAAGCCGTTGACCTTCTGAAGAAGATTGGTGCATAAGAAGTTCTAGTGACATGAAGATTAGAGGGCTTTGAGTTGTGTAATAATTTATTTATTTAATTTATGTAAATGATCTTCCAATGCAGGTTGTACTGCATATATCGTACGGCCTTAACAGGAATGGATGCCTTTCTATTAACGTGTTTAGTAATTTGCATAAAGATGCCGTGAAACAAATGCAATTTTAATTTAATGTGTTTTAAAGCACAGCCTCAAATCAGGCCTAGTATTCCAGATCAAACTTTTTTTCCACCTCTCTTTAACCATTTTTATGTCCAATAAAGCAATAAGTTGCCAGAGAAAATATTATACATACATACATACATACAGTCCTAATCATGGCCTTTGTGATGTTTCAAACACAATAATTTCAATGAATAAAAAGCCAGTTGTAAAGATGGTCAGATACGTTTATTAAATATGTTTTTTTCCACAGGCAAGATCCAACAAAAACAACAGAGAAAGAAATAAAATGTTTAAGAACAAAATAAGAATAGGCGACAGGTTTTTGTGAATCCTGAGCAGAATCCCTCCCAGACACCCCCATGTCTCTCCCTCCCAGACACCCCCCTGTCTCTCCCTCCCAGACACCCCCCTGTCTCTCCCTCCCAGACACCCCCCTGTCTCTCCCTCCCAGACACCCCCCTGTCTCTCCCTCCCAGACACCCCCCTGTCTCTCCCTCCCA
>JACXGK010004094.1:0-40492 GCA_016801125.1 Novumbra hubbsi | reverse complement strand
CAGTCACATAGGGGCCATACACAATACTGAGTCACATTATGAGTCCATGCAGTCACATAGGGGCCATACACAATACTGAGTTACATTATGAGTCCATACAGTCACATAGGGGCCATACACAATACTGAGTTACATTATGAGTCCATACAGTCACATTATGAGTCCATACAGTCACATTATGAGTCCATACAGTCACATAGGGGCCATACACAATACTGTGTCACATTATGAGTCCATACAGTCACATTATGAGTCCATACAGTCACATAGGGGCCATACACAATACTGAGTCACATTATGAGTTGCCATGACAAAATTTGAAACAGCTTGTGAATTCAACTGTATACTTCGATTTTTGGTGAATCCAGACCTCAATTGGCTGGTGATTCTGGTTTCCATTGATCGTTATTACGTCACTTTGTTCTCAATAAAATACGCATTTTTTTTTATCGTTATTAATTTCCTTAACCGAGCAAAAATTCCATTGTCAATATTCCAATGGATCGTCCCAGCATCAATTACAATTGAGATGAAGCCTGAAAATGAGGCAGATTTTGTTGTACCAAAGTTAGTGTGTAGTTTGTACACTATCATGTGTTCATACAACACAGGTGTTTTGAACCACAACAGCCAGGCCCGTCCTGGTGCTGATCTGGACCGCCACTGGACTCCACTGGGCCTTAGATGCACATCATAGACTCCCCATGGCTGTGGAGATGCCACCATGGTTCTTCACCCCCTCCTTCTTAGCCAATAACATCTTGAGACTGACCATCAAAACCTAAAACACACACAAAACACTGTTCCCAAGCCAATAGCAGATGGTCAGCCGTAAACCAAAATGAGGGGGAAGGAAAGGAGAAAGAGGATTGTCTCTACTCTCTCAGGCATGCCAAGAGGCTGTCACAGAGCTCATTTAACTCCACTTCTTTTCTCTTGGCAGGAGCCACACCCGCCCTGGGACACACACACGTAATACATGCACAGATGTATGCATAGACACAAACTGAGGAGGCCACAGCTCTATTGTAATGGAACTGAGTGACAGTAAACCACCAGCCGGCCAAGCACCGAACCAGCAAAATACTACATCATCCCAACCCCAGTCCTTCAAATCAGCCCCAATACATCATCCTTACCCCAGGCCTCCAAATCAGCCCCAATACATCATCCTTACCCCAGTCCTCCAAATCAGCCCCAATACATCATCCTTACCCCAGTCCTCCAAATCAGCCTCTATACAGGACCAACCCCAGTCCTCCAAAATCAGCCCCAATACAGGACCAACCCCAGTCCTCCAAATCAGCCCCAATACAGGACCAACCCCAGTCCTCCAAATCAGCCCCAATACAGGACCAACCCCAGTCCTCCAAATCAGCCCCAATACAGGACCAACCCAAGTCCTCCAAATCAGCCCCAATACTTCAAAATTAGCCAAAATCAAGGACCAAGCTCAGGTCTTTCCAACAGCAGCTCACAAAACACTCAATTGCTCTTGGTATTTTAAAATCAAATGTTACGGCATTGTCATAACCAAATGTAAAACAACACAGTATGCTATTTATTCCAGTTGGTCATTTAATTTAGGGTTTAATTTAGTACACACTGTATTACTATTACCACCACCATCCAGGCTTTATCACTCACCACACTGTATTACGATTACCACCACCATCCAGGCTATATCACACGCCACACTGTATTAGTATTACCACCATCATCCAGGCTATATCGGAAGCCACACTATATTAGCATTACCACCAATATCCAGGCTATATCAGACTGTACATTGTATTACTATTAACACCACCATCCAGGCTATATCAGACTGGACATTGTATAACTATTAACACCACCATCCAGGCTATATCAGACTGGACATTGTATAACTATTAACACCACCATCCAGGCTATATCAGACTGTACATTGTATTACTATTAACACCACCATCCAGGCTATATCAGACTCCACATTGTATTACTATTACCAACACCATCCAGGCTATATCAAACTGTACATTGTATTACTATTAACACCACCATCCAGGCTATATCAGACACCACATTGTATTACTATTAACAACACCATCCAGGCTATATCAAACATTACATTGTATTACTATTAACACCTCCATCCAGGCTATATCAGACTCCACATTGTATTTGAATATGAACACCTAGTCATAAAGCTGTGTAGAGTGGCTAGTACATGAACCACCCAGAGACTGGAGGCCTTTGTGCCAACAGCAGGCATGTTCTGTAGGAGGGTGGTGTCAGCTAGAACCCATCCATCTCCCCTCGCTGTCCTCCCCCTCGCTCTGCTCCCTCCGCTCCTCCCTCCACATGCAACACTACCAACCAATGTGCTGATGTCATCCCTCAAGGAGCCAATACAACGCACTCGTACCACACATGCCTACAGGCGCGCACACACACACACACACACACACTCTTTAAAGCGCCTCTGTACTGAGAAAGACTCTGCTTAACCCCACAATAGGACCACTGACATCACTGACTAATGTTTCCCTTTAAAATGGCTTTCCCTCTAAGATACTAACATTAACTTAGGACAGACAAATGATCTGTAAGTGTTCTTCGAAGACAGCCGGTTTTCTAGCATTTCCAGGCATCCATTTGAGATTCGTGAGTTGATCCATTTGTTGTTGCTCCAGTGTCCCTGAAGAGCATTAGAACACAGAAGAAAGCCTGATCTGACTAACACAGCCACTGCTGCCTCTCACCCATTGAACCCTTCTAGTACCATACTGGAGTGGACTGAGTCATCAACCTTCCCGGTCACCAGCCAAAGGTGCTCAGCGCCACCCGACAAATCTGGTTTGGATTAAAGGGAGAAACACATGTTTTGTTTCAGCAAACCATTGGCCATTGTGTGTGACTGTGGCACAACCCAGAGCCCAGGACCAAGTGGGTGGTCTAGAGGAGGTGGTCTAGAGGAGGTGGGGTGCTAGACTGACTTATGTGAAGAGAAGGAGGAGACCGATCGTGAAGGAATGTACCTTATCCGATCCCTCTCTCATCCTTTCCCAGTGAGACAGCCACAGACCCTCTCCAGGCCACTGTTGCCATGGGCCCGGCCTCAGCCCTCCCTCACCCCTTCCTCCGGTGACGCCGTATAATTACTGGGTGTGGTGTGGTGAATGTGTCTCCCGACCGGAGAGCCGGGATCTGCCACCTGCTTAATCCGCCTTCAGTTCGAGCCGACAGCACAGTGGAGGGGCGTGTCTGTGCGTACCTGCAGCGGCCAGAAGGGAACGCCAGGTCTGACTGACTCTAATTACAGCCGGGCTCTTTGTGTTCCGGGCTGTTCTGTGGCTCTGACATGTACCACTGAGGTTGCAGAGAAAAGAGACAGATATTGTGATATTGGAGGAGTGGTTGAAGTTTACAGGGAATAACACGGTCTTCTCTTGCTCCCCGCTAAAGCTCTCCAGAAGGAGTGGGAGGACCCTGTTTTGGTAATAAATTGTAAATGTGCACATCCATGCTTGAAATCTCTGTTATCATGTTGACATCTAAAGAGGGGGTGGGTGGAGGTGCTTTCTGCTCCATTTTGCAGGAGATGCTTAGAAAATGAGGGGAAGGCATCTTAAGAGCTATAAATAGAAAATAAGCAGAGACCTGCTGTTGGGACATTACATAATGACAGCAATAATGTTTCAAAGGCACATGATTGTACAACATCCCCAATATTTTCACAGCAGACAAATCAAGGGCCAATTTCACATCCCAGGTTTCCAATCCCACATTACAGCTAAGCTAACTTTAAAAGCCTATCACTAACAACCCCTTTCATAACCACGCTAACGTTCATAGCCTGTAGTTAACAACCCCCATTACAGCGAAGCTAACATTCAGACCCTCTTACTGACAGGAAAGAACTTTAAGAGACAGGGGACAGAAAGCCAAACTGGGGTGTTTTTCAGCGTATGAAGTGGAGCCATTGTGCCGGTCCTTTTCCCACCTGCAGCGTGGGGAGTTGGGACTTCAGGGCTTCACCGAGGGAAATGGTGTCTCACAGAGACACTGTGTTCCCCTGTGTGGAACACACACAGAGCGGAGGCGACGCAAGGCCCCAGGAAGGCGTGGAGGTGTGAAAGCTTTGGAGCTGAACTCTGCTCCATATGGATGCTGAAAAGCTCCAAGAACACTTGAAACTTCATGCCACTGCTGGGGGACATTCAGCCCGAGAACCTGGCAGGGCAGAGACGGCTACCCACCAGGCTGGGAGAATACGCCTCCATTATGGTTTAGAAAATGTTACGAGCTTTCTCTGTGGTGTGTCCATTCAAGCCAGTCAATAGACTGTTATAGACCGTGGATGTGGTGCCGTGGCTAAAACAGTCAGAGTTACAGCTTTTTGATAGAAACCAAGAGTAAAAAACTTACAAATACTGTTAAGACACAATAACTAGCCTACTGATTGGGCTGCAGTTGTTATGTCCAGGGGGTTCTTGGACAAATACGCCTGGTTAACTTGCTCTTTAACATGAATGTGTGTCTTTGTCAGAAACCAAGTGTTGAATGCCTGTACACAGCAGACGGCAATAACCCGTTTCATCTTCCCCACTAGTTCGGCGGGCCCAGGTAGATGGGTACGTACGTATGGTCAAAATCAAAACTTAGTTGCCTCAGGGCTCCAAGCTGGCACTAGACCATCAATTACAGAACGGGCTGCACCCGATGTGTCTATCAACGCCAGGCAGCCTAGCCCTTGATTGGCAGCTTCCACCGGGTGGATGGAAGGTACAGCGTGTGACGAAATAACTTGCTAATTTGATAACGCGCTAGTGCAATCCACTAGCAAAGTTATCAAAGAGTGAAAGAGATTGGTTGTTTCCTGTACCAATCACTTTAACGTGGTTTCAATCCGGTATCCATTATGTCATTGAATACTGTAGATGCATGTCTCTAGCTGATGCCTCATCTGTCGATTTGTCTGCTTCCCTGGTCCCCCCCCCCTCCTACAGATGGTCCCCAGGCTCCAGCCATAGCTGCCTGCTCTCCTAAGAGCACAGAGGGCACACTATGGATTAGCCGGTCAATATAGGCAGCCTTTAAACTCAATTTGTTGTATTTAGGATACAATTTGAGGAGAATTTTCTTCTGAGCACTGGCAATGAAAAATAGCAAAGGAAATGAATTCCTTGGCAGAATGGGAGACTGACATTGAGTATAAAGCTTGGGAAAGGAACAGGTATGGACCCACATTTCTGATCCTGGGATGATGTAACTAAAAGTAATAACGTTAAAGACCAAAACGGCTCAAGATGTTATCATTTAAAGACTGAGATAGAAATCCATAAAGAAACAATCTGTAATAATATCGTTTTGATATTTTGGGCAGAAAGGTTTATCAACAAGGACTTGTTGTCAAATTTTTAGAGCAACAAGCTCTTACTAATATAATTTTGCCTTTACAACTCTGTCTGTACTGTAATCAGGATAAATGCGAGAAACCATTGCCAGGTTTGTTGAACGCAATGGATGAGTTAGTTTATTTTCCCTGCTGTTGCTGCCATTTTAACCTCCAGAGTTTCTGACACAATATTCACTCTGTGTCACAGTACTAATTCTAATCAGCATTATCTGTTTTGCGGTAATCACTTTATCCCCTTCCACATTTCTTACATGGTTTCCAAATTTGTATGTCAGCAGAAAGCTGTTTTGACACTACAATCTTGGGGCGATGGCTCAGTGTCTGCTCAATGTCCATCTGTGGTGTCCCCAAGCAGCACGCTCCCAGGGACCAGTGGTGTCCCCAAGCAGCACGCTCCCAGGGACCAGTGGTGTCCCCAAGCAGCACGCTCCCAGGGACCAGTGGTGTCCCCAAGCAGCACGCTCCCAGGGACCAGTGGTGTCCCCAAGCAGCAGGCTCCCCAGGGGCCAGTGGTGTGGCAGTCAGTCTATTATTAGGCAGAGTCAGCAGGCAGTACTGCATTACCCGACAGCTGGGCAGAATAATAATGATTCACAAAACCAGCAACACAGCTTCGGGAAACACGGCAAAGCAAACAGCACGGACTATAAACGGGTCATCTCATGTAAATTAAAGAAGGGCTTTGACTTGCGTATGTGCGCATTGATTTGTGAGGGCAATCTGTGCATTATGTGCATGCAGGCGTGCATGTGTGGGTGGAACTAGTATGGCCCAGTTCAGAGGGCAGGGGACCAGGGGTGGTCCGTTCGGCCCATATTGTATTTCATCAAGCTGTCTAGGTTACTCAGTAACAGAGGCATGCACGCTCTAGACTCCAGGTACACAAATTATCATCTGGCATGGCGGCGGATGCAGCCCATGCAACCAGAGAGACAATATGCCATATCATGCAGCGAGGCTTAGTCTGGCGAATAAAACAACCGTGGTCTGGTCCGATTGGTTCTGCTGCACACAGAGATAATAGGGACTGCAGCCAGCACTGCTGTCGTCAGGGCCTCGGCTGAGCTTCAGTCTACACCGTTGAGCTGTGAGACTATGGAAGCCGTGGGCAAATCAAGCTCTGCACAAACACAGTAAACGAAGGTACATGGCGTACAATCTCTGCAAACAATAAAAGGAAGAATCAATCCGCAGAGGAATGCTTACAGGAAAGGGTTTACTGCAAAAACTAAAAGCAGTGATTTAGAAGTGTATGTAAATAGGCTTCTATAACATACAGATTGGCTAATAGAAATGGCATCATGTTAATAATTTCACCATTACAAGAGTATCTGGTCCAAGAGGAGGCAGTCCTTTATTCATGTATAAACTAATCTCTAAAAACAGTAAGGTATAGAGACCTGAAGCAGAACGCAGTTAGCATTGCAAACGAAAACAGCTAGATATTTCACTGGGACAATGTTATACTTCAAAGGCCCAAAATAAGCACTTTTCTTCACCAAGAAGTGAGAAGCACAGCATGTGTGAGAGAAACACATTTAATTGGGTGTGACCATAGGGGTGTGTAAATGTGTCATCTGTTGTATTATTGTTGGCATTAAGAACATGACGCGATGAAAGAGAGGGGCCTAGCAGGGCCATCAAAACCAAGCTAATGTGTTTTCTGTTTCCAAGCTGTTCATCCAGCTATACGACTGCATCATCCAATTCAAGGCTTTTCATTGACAAACACCTTCCCACTGAAACATCTCAAAACAGCTGAGCTGATTGAAGTGGGAACATGCTTACCATAACCACTTTAACGCTGTTTTAGCCAACCTTTAACCAATCCATAGCTGATTGTGACGGCTCACCCTGACATGCGCTTTATGTCACCGTCAGAAAACGGTAAAATCATATACTGTAAGTAAATTATAACACAGACAACATCAAATAAACAAGGTACTGGATGTAGTGATTTCTGGATGCTGATAACAGTATTATTCCCACAGAAACATTATCGCAACCCCAGTGACAGTATTGCCCCCATGGAAACGGCATTAGCCCCACGGAAACGGCATTAGCCCCACGGCAACAGTATAAACGCCACAGTAACAGTATGAACGCCACAGTAACAGTATGAACGCCACAGTAACAGTATAACCCCCCCAGTAACAGTATAAACCCCACTGAAACAGTATAAACCCCACTGAAACAGTATAAACCCCACTGAAACAGTATAAACCCCACTGAAACAGTATAAACCCCACTGAAACAGTATAAACCCCACTGAAACAGTATAAACCCCACTGAAACAGTATTAACACCACTGCAACAGTATTAGCCCCACTGCAACAGTATTAGCCCCACTGCAACAGTATTAGCCCCACTGCAACAGTATTAGCCCCACTGCAACAGTATTAGCCCCACTGCAACAGTATTAGCCACACTGCAACAGTATTAGCCACACTGCAACAGTATTAGCCACACTGCAACAGTATTAGCCACACTGTAACAGTATTAGCCCCATGGTAACAGTATTAGCCTCAAGGTAACAGCATTATTAGCCTCATGGTAACAGTATTAGCCTTGTGGAAACATTGTGTCATGTCTTTCTCATTGATATACTAATAAGGACAATATAAAGACTTCTCCTCCCCCATCTGACCCAGGTTTCCTAATATGAGCGGACCATCTGTGGAGGGCTGACAGGAGAGTGGTCCAGATGTCCAGTGCCAGAAAACAAGACAGGAAAAGGTCACCCCTACAATGACCCTCTTAATCTAGGCAGAGTAAGAAAATATCAGGTATGGATGTATCACGTCAATGTGTGTTCATTCTCATGCATGAACAAAAACATACTAACACATCAACTTTATGGATTCTGTCAGGTCTTAACTGGCCTCCATCAATACCCTGCGCAGGTCTAATCTGTTGCCTGGCTGTTACATTTTCACAGTGTCATAGCAGCAGCGGACCAACACCAGAACAAGTGAAGTGCCTCACAATAAGGACCCTCATCTGAACAGCCCAGTAGGCCCAGTCATAGTGGCCCTCTCTGGAGCAGCACACTCAAAGAGACTATTTTAGGCTTCCAAACACATCAGAATAAAGATTTATGTGAGGTTTCTTTTTTCCATGTTAAAAATAGTTTTCAATCATTGATTTACCTAAAATATCAAATGTTGAAATGTACTGTATTACCACAGTGATGGGCCTGGTCAGTGCATACCAAGTGACTGGTGAATGGAGGGCTACAGATGAAATTTGTCGCAGTCTTATCTGAACATGGGTGTGTTGATTAGACCACTACTATACAATAGCAGTTGTCCATAGTATAGTAGTGGTATGATCAGATGGAATAGGCTAAAGACCAACAATGAGTGGGGGAATATAGTGGGATTGAAAACTGAGTCTTTGGATTAAGAAAACAGTATTGAAGCTGGCTAAAAAGAAAATCTAATCAAGAGTGGAACTACCATGAAAAGGTTAATGTATTCACTTCTAATCAATAGATTTTATAGAACACAATGCTGAAATAACTGGGGTGAGCTATTCATCTTATTAGATCTATCTAATAAGGCTATCTGCATTCTTGAAAAGGTTTTTACCTTTTTAATGAAAATGTCATTTTCTTTACATTTCCACTGCAGATCTGACATAGACCGTTCCAAAGAAAATGCTTTCTGCAAAGGGGCTCTTCAAATGATATACTGCAAGCAGTCCTCAAAAACAAATGTAATGCTCAAAACAAACAAAAATATTTCCATCGCTCCTTCATAAGGAACACAGAGAGAGAGTGCGAGAGGCCATCTGTTGTCAGGGAAAACAACATGTTGAGACCGCATACGGCTCGGCTGTAAGGGAAGAACGGCCAATGCTGTGTGTATTAGCATGCTAACAGCTAATCTGGTATACATAGTGACAAGGCAAATATATATTTTCTTTGTAAAATGCAGCAATAATAACATAAGACTGGGATGAAAGTTTAGTGCAGACTACCATACTGCCACAGGTATGTCTAAAATCTTAAGTCTGCAAACAGCAATCGCAGTATAGGAGTCAGCATCCTCCTGCTTCAGAAACATCTAGACACAGATTCACTCCTGGTCACTGAGTTAGTTCCCAGCAGCACACGGGAATAGGAAGGGGGATTCCTACATTTCCTCTGAGAAATTCCTTATTCATGTCTCTGGAACCATGGCTAATTTGCTAACAGTTGAAACACTGCTCATGACAGAGATGAGAGAAGAAGGAAGGTATGCATTGGACAGTCGGAATCCGAACGGATTGAATTAGATTCACTGAAACCAAATATTTACCTTCACTTTTAGAGCAACTAAACTAGCCAGTGAGGCCAGTGCAGCTTGTTTTAAACAGCAAATGAAACGCTGTTTAAAAATGACCTTGGCTCAGTCTACCAAGCCGAATTCAAATGAAGAGAGTCAAGCATGACCACTGTCACGCCATCAATTCTTTGAAGTCTAGGCAGGAACATGACACTTATGTCCACAGGCCTACACCTCATTCAAACAATATAGCAAGGAGATTCAGCCGTTCCATGTGCAGACAACACATGGTTTGCGGACAGAGGGTTTTTTGGCGACGGCACATTTATCATTAAAAGACCAATAAATCAATGAGAGTCAAGACAGACTAAGCCACACAGATGGAGCAACAGCGAGGCGGAACAGGCACTCAGGAGATTGGTTGTCTGCAAGACCCATCCATCCCCCAGGGGCTCCTACAGCAGGGAAACAACATCAGCCTCTAAACCTCTAATGACAACCGAACAGGGGCATTTATGTTTTGTATTAAGGGGAAGGTCGTCACTGTCATTTCACATATAGTGTGAAGGGGCTAAGGCCCACAATACATATGCTGTAATCTACAAATGCTAAGTAATAGTATAAGGCTTTTAAAAAGACTAAATGCCTAATGTTGCCTTTGCAGCAAATGCTGAGCGTGAGGGAAGAGCAGGGGAATTAGAGATGAAAAAGGGAGGTAGAATCTTATCCTCCCCCATGCCTGCTAGCTAGTCAGAGGCCAAACAAACTTCATGCTCAGTGGCTCGTCAGGTCCAACATGTGTTCATCATTCTGAACAGTGAGCAACTGGAGCATCAGCTTAGCCTCAGACTCACAGAAGTGCCCGGAACAAAATGTCTCCTGATGGCAACACTCTAGAACTGTATCGAAAGGCCACTAAAGCGGCATTTCCAGAACCCATAGACAACGCATAGAGACAGAGCTTTAAGCTATGCCAATGTCCACGAACCATTGTTCCACATTGAATTTGGGGGAGTGTGAAAACAGAAAGAAGGATGGGGGTCTGTGGGGCCAGTGAGATGTGGTGGGGGGGGGGGGGTGCTGAGTGAATGACTTGGGGGGGAGGTTATGGCGAAATAGCCATTTAATCACTCAGTTTCTCTCAATGTTAGTCTATTACCTCAATGAATTTGTTTCTGTTGCCAGTGTGCAATGTCTTCATTTGCTCTTACTCCATCTTTCTTTTCACTTGATCTTTTTTGGGCCGTAGTGACAACATTTCAACTTAAATTGTATTTCCCTAATACTTAAATACACTTTCTATTAATAGCTAATTAAGCCAACAAGAAGTGTCTTTTGACCTCCCACAACAATACAAAGGTCTACAAAACAATCCACACATAGAAGATGATTTCACCAATTACATTATTAACAATAACATATAGCCTGGTTAACCTGTTAGTGCAGTTATCAAAATAAGACAGTGTTTTTTGGTTTGCAGTGGCTTGTCAGAAATGCGCTATGGGTCAATAGACCCCCCTAGTGATGGTCCAAAGTCTTGTCAACATGTAGTTAAAGTCTGTAGCACATCTCTTATAATGATCTGTCTCTAGACACAAAATAAATTCATTCGTTTTAGAATATTTACAATAAAACCCAAAGACACTAGGGGATGCTGTATTTTGTCTGTAAAGACATATTTGTTGAAAAGATGTGTTGTGCAATCACTAGAGGGGACTATTTACTCACTGAGCAGTTCTGACTACTGACTAAACACGGTGTGGAACATGCACCATGCACATGGAACACTGCAGGAGCATGTTATGTTTTGGTCATCTAAATTGAACTATTACAGTGTAAAAAAACGACCGGTTTCCCTTTTAATCGGTCTCTTACTCCATCTCTAAGTTGTCATACACTTGGGAGCCAACCAAACATGCTATAAAGTGTGTTTATTTGAGTCTCTGTTTGTATGTGTACAACTACGTGTCTATCATTGCGAGTGTGTTTGGGGGAGAGAGAGAGAGAGAGAGAGAATGTGGGGTAGTTGTTGTTGAATGTCTTAACATTCCGTTTTCTCTCTTCTTCGCAACCGAATGACTGCATCAACTTACTGCCTTTCCAACTCAGCAGATTTCACTCTCTTTCTTTCTCCCTCCTTGCCTCAACCTCTCCCTCTTTCCTTTCCAGCCCAGGAACAAAAACACTTAGGTATGGGCATTAAGACCAGGACATCCCAGGCACTACCTTTCTAGCGCCCTCAGTTAGCATTTCACTAGCGGCTATTGAGAGCTAATCCCACAACGCTGAGATTTTCATTTGATAATGAGATTAATGGCCTAAATCCATAGCCTCGGTTTTTCTAAGCTGTGGAAAGATCATGGAACAGAGCAGTGAAGGCCGGCCAGGTCCATTCCCCTTGGTGGCAGGGTTTTTACAGAATGTAAACACAGGAAGCTTGCTTCTGGATTTCTAATAAAGGATAGAAGATGTATAGAGCCTGTTCGTGTGACCAGAACACTCAAGAACACTCAAGACAACCAAACAAATACCAGAGAAGTCGGGTCATGTTCGGTAAAGAGAAAATGAAATGAAACAGGACAGTAATACCAAAATAGGTCAAATTTGACCACATGGTTGCTGGTAGCAAAGCATTTTGTTTGGTTACACTGAACAAAGGCATGCACAAATGCAGGCGGGTCTGTCACTGACCGCCCTTGTGCCGGTCAGACACATCCAATTTTGTTAGCTACCGCTACCGTTTTCAATTACAATCCCCCATCCTGTATGGTTCAATTTAGCATGGCTGGATATTTATAGGCCCACTGGAATATCGAACACACGTACATCATTTACCTGGCATTGCAAATTAATTTGTAAAAGAAAGAGGCTGATTGAAAAAGAACATACTCTGTCAATCACAAGACCTGGATTTGAAGTCAGATGATGTCGTTATCATTCCCATGTGGGAAACTGAAAAGAGCAAGAAGCGTTCAGAAAGAGACAACCCTGGAGAAAAGGGAAGGAAAGCGAAAGCATGGAAGAAAAAGCAAAAGGACGACAAATAAATGAGAATGAGATAAAGAGAGTAAAAGAGAAAGGTAGTGAAAAGGCAAGAGAGAGAAATAACACATAAGAGGCTTTCCAGTCAGCAGGGGGCTTAAAGCCAAGCTCATTCAGACTGATTGATGTCTGGAGGGTTTTACTGTATTGACCTACACCGCCAGCCGTCCCAGAACATCACACAACCCTACCTGGACTTATCATGTCTCATAGGGGACCAATAGTCTGTAGCAGCAATAGGGAATCACACCAAAACCAACTGAAAGAAAAGCAGGGACGTTGGTCGGGGCCAAGAACAACCGTCCTCTTCCAGTGTCATGCTGCAGATACAGTCTGTCTGGAAGACAACTACCCAGAAGGTCTTGGTGAACTGGCCAAAGCAGCCTCCCCCTTCCAGCACGGCCCGTCTCATGCTGATACACTGCTCATACTTGGCTCAGTGCACGGCCCTTAGTCAGCCGGAATCGTAAACCCTGTCTGTCTATCCTGCTTCACCTTCCTCCCTCAAACTCTCCTTTATAAACACACACACTCCTCACACACTCCCAACACTCTGTAAATGAATATGTGCAGATCCCAACCAGAATCTGAGGTCTACTGTCTATCGATCTGCTGCTCCAGCCCTGGGGCCGTCCTCTATCCACACACCAGCACCACTTATCCCAAGCCCTACTGTGCTTTCAACAATGGATATTGACCTCCTTCCAACTGGAAATCACAGACTCACGAAAACAGACAAAGGCAGGATAGATAGACAGACTCACACAAACAAACACATGCAGGATAGATAGACAGACTCACACAAACAAACAAATGCAGGATAGATAGACAGACTCACACAAACAAACAAAAGCAGGATAGATAGACAGACTCACACAGACAGACAAAGGCAGGATTGATGGACAGACAGAGTCTCACTGTCGTCAATCATGTGAAGTGTGAGTTTGACAGTGTGGTAAATCTTGAGCTAATCAACACATCCCTTCACACTGTACAGTGACACAGCTGACAGTACAGGGTTAAGTCACACAAACCTTAGCCGCAATATCCCTTTGTGCACTTAGTCCTTTGTGCAAGTACAAGAGATGTCAATGTTGTCTTGTCTAGTCTTGTTAATCAAGTATTGGGGAGAGATAGAAGAGCTGTGTTAGTAGAAGTATGTCTTGAAAGTGAAAACACGTGGTAAATAAGAAGCTATATATTTCCACATGAGCTGAAGCTGAGCTGAAACTGCCCAAGGCCCGTGGAGGGACAGAACAATTCAGAACCGTATAGAACTGAGCGGAACTCAACAGGGGCACAAAGACAGAAGAGTATGGACCAGATCCAGCCAATGGTAAGGATTGAAATAAGGCAGACACAGGCAAAGCAACCCATTTAAAGGAGTGTAAGGAAATGTCTTTCACCAGTGTTGGGGAAGCAACTCTGCAGTTGAAGAAACCATCAATACTTAATACTTGAAGAATTTGAGCTACATTAATTAACTTGCAATATCTATCCCAATACATCACAAAATAAAATCTTTACAGAAAACCCTAAGATCTGAATTGACTACAGTAAAATGCAGTTAAATTACTATTTAATCTAGTGGTGGGCCACTACCACAGATACAGTTTAGCTATATAGTAATAACATTTGCCAAACAATCTAAGCAAATGGAAGAAAGATTGAGATTTGCGTAGGAAAAATCTGTTCGCAAATATTTTATTATGTCACATTTTATTGAGACAACTTTTGTTGTGTTGTTTGGCTTTGTTGACTAGTTCTAATGGGGTTTACCATATTTTGGGGGGGATATCAGATCAAAATCAGCACTCAGTGCGAAACAGTTGACGTATAATCTGCGGTATCGCTTCCACACATCCATGTGATGACTTTCCAATCTCTGTTCTTAATACTCTAAGATGTACTTAAACCACAGCGATTGGGAGGGGATTTGGGCTGCCACTCAAACTGAAGGTTAAAGAGTCTGGACACAAAATCACAAGTCAACAATAGTGGTACATGAAGAGGGCAAGGCACTGACAGATGTTGTATCTTCAATTAGAATTTAACCATCTTATTTTTGCAGAAGCAACACGGTAGAAATCGCATATTCGTATTTTTAAAATGTCACCATTTTTTTTAAATGTAACGCAATTTCCACTTTAGGCTTAATTTGCTGTAACAAAAAAGAAAAACATAGCAACACAAACTTACACCTTTTTTTATTAAGAAAAAAATCCCATTGCGGCAGGATTATTTTCCTGCGGTGTGAAACTGGCCCAAATTAAGATCCGGCTTGTGCATTGCATCTCTAACAGACACTCCACCATGTTCTCTCTCTTGGTCTTCCGTTCACTTTACTGGCATGACATTTCAAAACACATTGTCTAAGCAATATTACAACAAAACAAGATACTGACAAAACGACATGATCACATGAAAAGGGGGGGGTGATATTTCTGATCATGACTCTCCCCGGGGCTTGTCTGCCTCTCCCATAGCCAACACTGCCAAAGCCTGACCCCCCCACAGGCACTGGGAGAACCCAACCAAAATCATTATTTATACTGGGGTCATGGCAAAGCAGTGAACACGGAGATCCTCTTGCCTCTGACGCTCTCTCATGATGTTGGCAGGCCTTGGCTGAGCTGCTCTGCTAAGCATGAAACAGTCGCGTTAGAACCCTGTCGTCGTCAGGCGACACGACAGTGACGGTAAAATAACAAACGCGTTTAGTAGAATCATTTCAGCAAGATATTTAAAAAAGATATTCGGGTGAGGCAGGAAGGAAGGAACACTGGGAATCGTGCCTACCAGTTTGTCCCCACCCGTTTTCATTTCCAACAACTGTCCATAGAGTGCCGTTTTTAAATCTCAGGGCAGCTGCCTCTCCTCTAGCCACTTATACAAGGCCTGATATGTTTCCATCACCTAAAGATTCCATGTACATTGTGGCTTGGGAAATCTGATCCTAGATCTGTGATTAAGATCTGCTGTGAGCGAAACATCCCCCTCAGCACTCCATTTTGTGCACCTGGCACCATGTTTCAGAGAGGACCGAGACATGAAAGCAGGACTAATTCAATGAGTTCCGGCCCTGGGCATCAAACGTTATTTACCGGAGCCGAACCATCACGCACCTGCGCCGGCTCTAATCACACCAGGACAAATGTCTCAGTTCTAACCTCAAGTTCATCTTCGCTGGCGCATCTAGTTAAACATTGACTTAAATCTAGGTGCTCGTATTCATGAAGGGGCAGATACACCGAGTGGATGTGGAGTGGATGCACTCTAACACATTCAGGTCATGTTTCCTCCTCAACTGACATCCAGCTAAAGTCATGCAGACAGCACCTAGGGAGAATACAAGAAGAACCAATTGTGCATATGAATGGCTGATTTATTTGGGTAATCTGAAAACGATAGTCTTTTGTAAGGAAAAATGTGTCATACCAAAAAAAAAGCCTCTCGTGTTAATTAAAAACATCTGTATTTTATTGCTTTCTGACAAATTTATGTGTATTTCTCTCCATTCTCTCTCTCTCTGGACAATATTTCTGTGTCTTTTGGGTTTGGTAGGAAAGAGAAGAGGAGGACTCTATGATCTCATCCTTAATCCCCCGATCAGCTGACAGCAGAGCAGACTCCTCTCTTCTCTCGGGATTGGGAATTAATCAGAGCGAATGGCGTTTTTCCGGATGTAAGAGAGAGGAGGGGGAAGGGGAGAGAGACAGAGTGAAGGGGGAAAGAAAGAAAGGAAGACTGAAAAGGAGAGGGGTTGAGAGAGGGAAGGAGAATTGGAGAGAAAAAGGGGTTGCTACTATACAAGAGAGGAACATTGGAGAGAAAAAGGCTGACAGGTCAAGCAAGAGAGGACAGAGAGAGCAAGATTAATAATGTACAGATAGAAGAAAATGGGAGAGAAAGGCAGAGGAGAGATAGAGAAGCATGAGAGGTAAGGGGGAAGGAGAGGAAATCCAGATGCAGAAGAGATTTGGTGGGGGTGGGGGGGCTGCTTTCAGAGAATTTAGAGTTCCATTGAAACAAGCAACAGACACCAAATGATTACCCTTGCAGCATGGGTGGACACACCCACAGATTTCTACCACAGATTTCTACCACTTCCCCTAAAAACAGAGGGCAAACTAAAGAGATGAACTGCTTGCTGTTTGGGCTGGGGGGGGGGGGACCAATAGAAACTTTCTTTGGTCTAAAACCGTAAGATAATTCTGTTTGCATTTACTGAAATCTACTGGCTAATATGTCTATTTGAGTCAAACCAAACTGTTGCCAATTTAATTGCTGAGGTAGCTGACTATGAACTATAGACCCTGATGAGTCTAATGACCTTGAGGATGGGGCACAGAGTCAAGCCCACATTACCCCCCCCCCCCCACACTATTCTGCAAATCATGTTATATTTTCAAATCCTTAAGCTTCATCCTCCATGCAGCATATGAGAGCAGTAAGCAGATCTTGGCAGCTCCGCCATTGGTTCGATATAAATACTCTTATTTAAGAGATTATAACACATTTTTCCACAAGGTTTCCATTTTGTGAAATTGCAAGTGGAGCCACCACATAAAACACGACATTACTAGGGAAAGATCCAGTGAATGTACAGGCATTTTCAGACTAAACACTGTTAGCTGAGAAACCATACTGTATAACAGACCTCTAGACAGTCTGCAGACTGCTCAAAATGAACGGAAACAAATTTTAAACTGAGAGGTGGAGAGGTGTTAAATACATAGAGAGAGCGATGGGGAAAAAGTAAGTAAGGGGAGGAAATAGAGAAAATGTAGATAGAAGACAAAGAGACTGACAGCAATAGAGAAGACATGTAGAGAGAAGACTGAAAGAGACTGACAGCAATAGAGAAGACATGTAGAGAGAAGACTGAAAGAGACTGACAGCAACAGACTAACTTCCCAGACCCCCTCAAATAACGGTCACAACAACAGAAAGGAGAATCAGATGGAAATACTTTTCTGGTGAATAAACATCCCAACTCTAATTGCTCTGTTCTCTCTAACCCTCCTAGAGCCTGGGCAAATGGCCCACATCCCTGGAAGTACCATTCTACATGCAGCAGGCACAGGGGAGTGAGAACACCCCAGACAGCATGGGGTGAATAAAAACACATTCGATTAGGGACGTTTAAGCCTTCTTCGTAAGACATTTACAGGACATGACCACCACCAAAAGATGATGGTTAAAAAGAGGGGGGTTCAGAGATGCAGCGATATGTTAAGAGCTAGTTAATTGTGATATTATACGGCCACTTCTCTCTGCCTTGATTTCACATGCAAGAACAGTGCGTGTATGGCCCCAAAACAATAACATAGGAAGGAGAGTGAGAAAACCAGCCGAAGGTTACTGGGCGATGTCTGTAGACTCTGAGACATGCTCCAAGTTCACTGCGATCTCCCTCTGCCTTACTGCTTCAGAGCCTTTCGTCATGTCTTCTGATGGTACAGAGGAATGGAATGCCCGACAAACAGACCCTTGAAACAATAGCCAGGCATAAATAATTTAACCAACACACTAAAATCAGATGCATGTGGTTATTAATGGAGGAGCCACAATACAACTGCTAATTCTATACTTAAAAAGAGCATCACCACAAAACGTGGAACAAACTGCCGCTACAACCGGCAAATGCTTCAAATGTAGAATGATAACAATAATTTATAATTCCAAGGTCAAATGTATCGGAAGACCCCTACTCACTCCTGTGTTGTGTCTCAGAGCGCTGTTCTCTCTGCTCATAAGTAATCAGTGAGATATGCCATGAGTATGTTATATCATCATGACATACGAAAATACTATATTCATTTTGTTTGTGTCAAACCATATAAAAGAATGATAATAAATTGACTCCAGACTAGTAAGCAGAACCATTGTGCTTTAAATTAATATTTCAGTTCAGGATTCTGTGCAGCTCCATCCAATGCAAAGTGTTTGCTTTATGTGATCAGAAGTCTCTACTATCACAACAATTTGATTTGAAAGTTTTTTAGCCATTCCCCAAAAGGAGAAGGTTTTTGTTTCCGGTTTTGGATTTAGGTATAAAGTAAAACTAATGCGGTTAGTGTTAGAAATTGCTTTCTGTTTAAGCATTAGTGTTAGAGTTAGGCATCAGGGTTTGGTTTAAAGTTAGGCAATAGGGGAAACAGGGAATTATTTTTCAGGTCCAACCAGGATAAAAAAGTGTGTTTCTGTCTGTGTGATATGATGGCTGCAGATAGACAAAGAAAACCGAGGGAAGGGCAGAGTGGCCGAGGTCCAGCTACTTTACACACAGCTGGAAACACTCTTTACTGAGGGCCCAGTCAGGTCCCCCAGACAGAAATCATCACTCATTGTTTTAGTTCCTCCCCTGTGGACTCACACAAAAGCTCTCTAGTTTTTTTCTGCTGTCTTGCTCATAAAATACCCCATTGTAAAATGTAAAGGACATTGTCCAATATTATAGCAAAGGACATTGTCCTTTACTATCATATACAACAACCTACAATAAAGAACATCTTTTCACTTGTATCCATCACATTAGTGTTACCATTCATCAGTGACATCTGTGTAAACTTAAATGGTACATGATCACTGTCCCCAGACCAGTTACTTGACTAAACACTACCTGATCAGAAAGAGATTGAGATGTCATCATAAATTAACAAAGTGTTACATTAGGATTAAGACAAAAAAAGCATTAGACTATGCAACACTCTCGTTCAAATAAGTGTCATGTTGGAAACCAGATTCAGTCCACAACACAAACATGCATACACACACACCCATGATATGACTTATGAAGGGAAATGCTTCCTAGGTCACCAGTTCAACCATTTGAAAACTGTTGTCACAACTGCCAAATAATATCCAGTCATAGGGAGGAAACAACACAAGGTGCCTCATCTGTATTCTGTGACCCTACCGTTAGAGAGCACAGACAAAGACCCTAAAACGAAAATCAACACAGGAAATAGTTGCTACAGTAAATAGTGGAAATGGCCAAGTCACTGAATAGAATAGACTTGACTGGATGGTCTCCATATCCCTGCTAAGCAGTGTCTTCCGTTCTGCCTTTCTAAAGGAAAGGTAATCCGGAGGGAAGGAGGCATTGCCAGAAGAAACATGGCCCCAGACAAAGACGGTAGTAACACAGAGGATGTAGAGCCACCACCTGGGGAAGCTTCTAGCTGCCGGACCTATTTTAAGAGCAGTGTTTCCTGACAAAGTCCCATTGGGACAAAGAGTGAGCTGTGGGATCCACCTTAACCAGCAATAGAGAGGACACAGAAACACACTGACATACACTTTAAACCCCTGCCAATCAAAGCATTAAAGGGCCACTGTTAAAGTTGGTAATGCTGTTTTCTGCCAGGGGATTAGTGGGCTGATTACATCTACACAAATGATCATCAACTCCAACTAAGGTCCTGTTCAGAGGTACTTCAATCACTATCAGTGGTGGTTAGGATGGGTTGGGGGGAGGGGGGGGCTGGTTGAAGCGAGGTGGGCCAGACAGGGTTAGCAAACCTCTGCCTACTCCAGCAAACTTAATCCTAAGTGTCTTGTTAACAGTGGCATCATCTGTTGGCCCACAGGTCTGGACTGGACAAATCCCTTACTCCTTCCCAACCCCCTTTCACCACCCTCAGTTTCCCTCCACATATATCTCCGCTCCCAGATGTCTGCTAGCAAGCTAGCCTGCTGTGATGGTGATGAATACAAATGCTAGCTAGTTGCTATAGGATTTATGCTAACGCCTGTTAGCATTCTAAATAGCTGCAGCTGCCTAGAGCAAGAGTGAGAACACAGCCAGATGTGATTTGATAGGATGATAATGCTGCAGCTGAGCGAACATCAGCTAGCTGCTTCTCCTGGGTTCCAAACACGAGCACAAGGAGGCCAAATAAATTCCATTAGGGACGGGTAATGCTGGTTCAGGCAGAAAGAGAGGATGACATTCCCCACACCAAGAAGGTCCTGGTGATACCAAAAGGAGAGTGTTTATTTGAGCACCTCACTGGGAACCAAGATCATTTGCATACCTTTCTTCAAACAGTGCGCTTATTTTGAGACATTGACAAACTATAGCTGCGAAGGATTGTCGAAGTTTGTCAAGGCATAAAATAAAACCAGCTGCAGTGTTATTCTGCCTCTTGTTTCTTCTTTCTCTGACATTGGACGGTGGCATGCTTTATAATCACAATACGCAGCAGAAGACTGAGTTCCAGACAAAGCCAGTTAAATTCCAGCGAGAGAAAAAAATCACTCACAAATACACACAAAATGACAGCATTCTTGTTGCTGCCTGTCGGGTCAGAATCTGTCACTGATCTGCTCACTGACAGGATAACCAAATACCTGGCACTTATTGTTCTGAAAAGGAAACCATTTCTTGACTTGTTTCAGGCAGCCATTTCCACAGTACATTCAGAGTATTCCTTTCATTGTATTTGTTTGGGCTCCAGTGAGTGCAGGCCAGGCAGAAGATGGTGATGAGGAGTGAGGAGAGGAATATTTTAATCTTCGCGAGAGACTCCCTGAAGAGGATCCGTATCAAATTAAATAATGTTTAACCCTTGTTATACACAAGGTTCCAGGTAACATTCTGGACCCTAGAGGTAGTAACAACAGCACACAGAAAAAAACACATATTGTAAATACAGACACACAACGCCCCCATCTGTAGAAGACTAATGAGCTGACAAATAGTAGCAGGAAAACTGAACCTCCACCCCACATGGCCTCTGCCAACAACACATGACTTAAAGTGGCAAGAAATATTTGAGTTCTGATGAACCAGCATCCTTGGGTCCTGGAATTTGCCCACACAATATGCCTCTGTATCATCCAACTAAACACACAATCTCATCCACAACCCATCAGTGAAACTACTTCATATAATCACATTTCCCCCAGAATACATTAATGTTGCTGTGAATTACCCTGTCAGAGTAAGGCAGATATTTTCTTCAACGAGCCCAAGCCGTTCGTCTGAATTAGAGTAATGCTTACAGGATTATGAGCAAACATTCCAAGGCCAAGAGATATGACATTTATAATTGGCTTCACCAGCGGTACCCCAGAAAAACAGTGATAGAAAGGACTAGAAAAGGGTTTGTGAACTTGGCATTATGGACAGTTGAGTGCAAATAAAGATCTGAGTGAATGAATAAGACTAGTAATTCAATAGGGTTATTTAGATGGTTCACAAAAATGGTTCATAAAAGTGTGATTTTCTTTGAAATAACCTATCCGTCACAACACTTTCCAGATTTCCACTAACCTAGCTGGTTTCCAGGTCGTTCCTTGGCAGCCGACAACAAACAGTAGTTTTCAGTCTTAGGGGGCATTCTACACTACTTCTATCCTCCCATTGTGAGCCAACTTACAGAGAGACGGAGTGGCTGATTGAAGGAGCTGAGCAAACCCAAGTCTTTTTAGGTCTGCTTTCTAGCATTGGGCTTGTGTGAAATAAAACCACTTCTTTCTTTTCTATCTGCCAAGGGCCAAAGCAAAATTCTCTGTGCTCCATTGAAAAAGCTGTTTAATTTTTGTCTTGTGTTGGAGTAGTTAAGCCCCAAAATCATGAATGTTTGTAAAGGCCACATATCAATGAATTCAGGAAGAAGAGATTTTAAACCTTAAATCTATGTAAGTGGTAGTGTCATGCTCTTAGTGAACTCTAAACTCAAGAACACTTTGACCAGAATGCAATTATTTCATAAAAACATTATTAAATGTTAAACCATTCATGTGGGAAACCTGTCCAAAAGAAACGTATCCCAAAAGCTCCACTTTTGACCCATCTGTTTATAGGACATTTTTTCCAGGAATCGGGATGAGTGCTTGCAGATGGGTTTTGGTAAACATTTGTTGACTTTTTGAACAGTGTGTGTGTTAGGTATGGCAAGACCAAACGCAGAGTTCCACATTATTGATCTCATATCAACGGACAAGCATGGTGGTGGTGGTACTATGATGTTTTCAGATGCAATGCTGCCCCAAGGCCTGCTAAGGCTCCTAGTGCCAATTCTAATCTGTATCAGAGAATACTAAAGAACAACGTCAAGAAATCAGTCTGGAAGCACATCTGGTACATGCAGCAGGAAAGTTAGCCAAAATACATAAGCAAGTGTACATTACAAGAAATAGGAAAGACACATTTTGGAATGGCGATTGGAGTGTGAAGAGGCGTTCTCTCTCAATATATTTTGCAGAATTAAAGCAGCTCTGCATGGAAGATGTTCAAGTTCCTCTGCAGTGAAGTGAAAGACTTATGAACAAGTAAGGAGTAGTATGGTTCCAGTCACTGAATCTAATAGAAGCATAACCAGAGCTGGAATAGCTTTTTTTTTTTTTTTTACATGGGACCTTGGGTGAGGCGGAATTTGCTAATTAAATATACACTGTAACTATACAAATGTTATTTGTTCAGTCATTTGTTATTTTTTCAGTTCTCCTTTATTTAATGTACGATTTCTGTTTAATATCTGACATTTCGTTTCTTAAGACGAAATCTCAAACTATACACAAACTAACATAGAAATTGGAGTCCATGGCAATACATTAAAGGGAGTAGTCACATGACAAAGCAACCACATATTAAGCCATGGATGTTCTGATTAAGTGTACAAACAAAAAAGGTGGTTCAAAAAATATTCAGACTCCTTTACTTTCTGCTCAATTTGATTATGTTTTACACTTCATTTACTATTCAGCTCAGAAACGGATGGCCTGGCATTCATGAATTCATGGCTCTTTCCATAATGATAAGATGTATTGCTCAAGCAGCAATGCATCCCCAGACCGCAACAATGCCACCACCATGCTCGAACATTGGTCCAGAACTCAAGGTATAATCAACTTGTTTTTGGCAGACAAGACATTTATGAAATTCATAATTAGCAGAGGTTTCTACCTTGATATTCGGCCATGAATCCTATTGCTGACTCCCAGAGTCATTTTGGCAAAACAGCCACTTCTGTGAAGAGTTCTCCATTTGGACAACATGCCTTTTACTGTGGTTCAGTTCCCTTTTATTAGGTTGAATAGACTAGAGCAGGGGTGGGCAAACTACGGCCCGAGGGCCAAATGCGGCCCACGAGGCTGTCCCATCCGGCCCGCGGAATGTAATAAAATTGTTTTGAGGCGAATTAAAATACAACTCACCAGCCCTTTCTTATACATCTCAGTCAGAATTTAAACTATTTACACATTACAAGGGATCTACTGTACATATGTAATGTATGTTTTAACTTTTGCTCTTTTCTCGCCTGCAAATCATTCATGATTAACAAATTACAAAAACAAATGTGGCCCTCCATTTCATGTAAAAATCCTGATGTGGCCCCCGAGCCAAAAAGTTTGCCCTCCCCTGGACTAGAGGGACAGCACTTTTTATTTTTTGTAATCACACTTGTAGACGGCATGATTGATAACCTAACAAAACAAACAAATGAAACAAAGACCAAATGTCTGTTACATTTTCTTCTCATTCCCTCAATACTTCCTCAGCATATCACTACAACCACCAAAAACATTGGACCAAAATCAATGTAAGATATCTACAATGCAGAAAATCAAGGGGGCAAATAGGTTTTCATGGCACTGTATTTAAACGATTCCTTACAGTCTGTATTTGATAAATTAATCAATACAGACAGATAGGCAGAAGAATACATCATCAACAACAATAGGAAACATGTTGAGTAATTACTTTCTGGCTAGCGGTTAAACACAGCCACCAGCGAATCAGAAACTGCTACCACTCAACATGGAACATTCCAAACGTGTGTTTGATATTGGAGAACCCATGATATACCGCCCTATTATGGGTCATGCCTTTGATGGAAAGATAAAAAAAAACGTAATTTTTACCCCTGGTTACTGTAAAGCAAAGCCAGTCAAGAGTCATGTTGGCTCCAGAAATTAATGTCACTCAGACGTTGCCTGTCCTCCACTGAACCCAAAGACATTACAATATCATCCATCATCTGTCTGGGTTCCTTCTGCTGTGAAAACATAATTTAATTGGTGTAGCTGTAGAGCCAGGTTTGTATTCAGGTTTCAGGGATGTGGTTGGACTGACTGAAGCCATGACAGGAGGGGCAGTGTTTGAAACTGCACCACTCTCCTCCAACCGGAAGTAAAGATGGACCTCAGATTCGCCAGACAGGGATCGCAGTGCTGAGGGAATGTCTGTTACTTGAGCAGAAAGTCCCTGGTGAATTCACCACTTACTGCTATTAAAGGAAGACACAGGTATTGGTGGGGTGTTGGGAGCCCTAAAGAGGACATATCATAACGGACTACTGTTTACAGATAGCGTGACGTGTGTGTGTGTCAGGGCCTGCGTAGGTGTTTGTGTGGATGTTTAAGAGTGTGTGATTGAAGACACGTGTGTGTGTCAGGGCCTGCGTAGGTGTGTGTGTGGATGTTTAAGAGTGTGTGACTGAAGACACTTGTGTGTCGACGTGGGGATGCACGACAGGGAAAAGGAGCGATAGGAGGATTTAGGCTTTTTAGGGTCAGAGATGCTTCACAACCTCGTCCTTGTTCAGCTCAATTCAAGTGCAAGCCATGGTGGGCAAGTTTAAGGCTCCGGTCCTTATCAATATGTACTATAATTTGATGAGCAAAAATATATCCTAGCAATAAATGAACAGAGCTAAATAAAATATTAGACATTGGCAATTACATGGGGACAACTACAAATAGCAGGGGGTGATGTATAACTATAGGTGTGAATTTCTCTAGGGTGCCGTCTTTCAGGAGCAGTGTCCTAACTCTGATTACCCCCCCCCCCCTTCCCACCCCAAAAAAACAGTGATAACCCTCCCATTCGACCAACCATGTGTATCAATTTCCACACAAAGGGAACAGAAACGCCTCCGCATGGACACAAGGCCCGATGGAATGTTTGATCGGTCGCTTAGGATAAAATGCAGTTACATGGTGTGTGGTGAGAGAAAGGGGGAAGACTGAACAGAGCGAGTAAGGCTGGTCACATTGAGCATTGATAGATTTGCCCAGTGGGAAGGCATGTTATTGCAAAAGAGAACAATATAAAATTCCCTCGACATTCAAATATTTTCTGTTCCAGTCGGACAGAGAGAAAACGCATTAGTTCAACGTTATAAGTCGCTCTGAGCAAACAATGAATCTCACTTCTTGCTCAATATTTGCTCATTGTGGCCACTGCCCGCTGCTTTCAGGACTTAATAGCAGGGACCAGTATGTCATTTGCACCACTGCAGATTTCAGGTTTTTATAACGAGGAATTTAATTATTTGACTATTTCCCCCCCCCCCCGTCATAATACCAATTTGAGAATATAACTGTTCCATTTGTATTGAATTTGATCACAACCTTCATCTTGAATTATAACATAAAAGGCAGAATCACCTAGGAATTTTTGCCAGCACTTTCATTCGGGGCTTAATTGGGAATCTCTGCCCATCGTAATCCTCCTGCAAAAGACCGAGGGGATGCTGCGTAGTCTATACAACACGTAGCAGCCCACAGAAAGCACAGCATGGGGGAATGTACGGACCCCGTCCGGTGCATCCATCTGCATCCCAAACAACCTAACCGGCCGCATAACGAGTTAACGCCGAAATAAAACCACCGATGAACCATGATAAAAGGAACTGTTCAATTGACTTACCAGTCCGTAGACGAGGTCTCGTTAATAACATCCTGGTAGGCTGTTAGAAGGGCCAGTCTGTTCTTGCTGAGATTCACAGCCATGTTGCTGTTTCTGCAATCATCCAGACCGGTGTAATACTGTAATGGAAGTAGAGTATAGGGAGAGCGACTGAGGAGAGGGGGAGAGATTCTGAGTGTAGGAACAAAGACAATGCTCTGCCCTGTAGCCACACATGCTGCATGGTCCTAGTGCGAAAAAGTCAATAGACTCAAAAATAAATGCTGGGTCTTAGTGCCAGAAGAGAACCAGCTTGGGGGGTCACTAGTCAGCCCTCTAAGCACTAAATCATGATCTGACCTTGCCCAAGACGAGATAGACCAGCGAGAAGACAAAGCAACTTATCAATTTCTGAACAATAGACAAGATTACGCCCAGTAAAAAAATTACGTTGATAAGATGTGGGACTTTGATTCCACGTTGATTTCAGGAGCTGAAATTAAAGTTGACAGGACGTCATATAAAGGACTCTATTTTGAAAAGATTTGGCTCATGCAACTTCAAATGAGGTGCAGTAGCCAACCCAATTAAAATGTGTATTATTTTTTAAATGGCACTTTAGTATCACAGTAAATACTTTCAAAATTGTATTAAAATGTAATAAGTTAAATTAATTAAGTTATGTGCTAAAATAGACATATTAATTTCTTACTTTAGTCTACTTTTAATACATGATTGGAAAACTATACTACATTTTAGATATTACTAATGCATTTGAAAATATTATATATTTAAAATGATATGACTATATTTTGTGCTAAAACTCAATTTCAAAACCTTTATTATAGTAAACCAAAATATTAAATAGGTTGGTCCAGTAGTCACACTTAAGTATACATGCTACCATTTAAATTGTATTTAAATACTATTCAGGGTGCTAAAATACATAAGGGGACAACGTCTCCACACATTCAGGATTAATGCAATAACAACTTAATCAGAATCAACGTTATTACCAAGTAGGTTTACACATACAAGGAATTTGCTATGGTGCATAACATAAATTTAAATATAAGTGTGCAAACATTTACTGAATAAGTAGCAAGTAGAATAATATGTGCAAGAAGAAAGTCCAAAGAAGTTCATTAATGTAATGCATTGGATATAATTTAAGTTATGGGGCAGAGGGTGTCAGTGGGGTTCCTCTGGTCTTGTAGATGAGGCTAGCTGCTGATGGAAAGAAACTGTTCTTGTAGCGTGAGGTGTTGGTCTTTAGCCTCCTGACGGATGGGAGTAGCTGAAACAGTTTGTGTCAAGGGTGGGAGGGGTCAGTCACAATCATTCCAGCGTGCCTCAGGGTCCTGGTGGTGTACAGGTCCTCGAGGGATGGCAGATTGCAGCCAATCACCTTCTCAGCAGATCGAATGGCTCGCTGCAGTCTGCTCTTGTCCTTGGCAGTAGCAGCAGCGTACCAGATGGTGATGGAGGAGGTGAGGATGGACTCAATGATGGCTGTGTAGAAGTGCACCGTCATTGTCTTTGGCAGGCTGAACTTCTTCAGGTGCCGCAGGAAGTACATCCTCTGCTGTGCTTTTTTGGTGATGGAGGTCCTGGGTGATGATGATGCCCAGGAATCGGAAGGACTCTGCAATAGTGACTGGGGAGTCACACAGGGTGATGGGGGTGGGTGGGACTGGGTTCTTCCTAAAATCCACAACCATCTCCACTCTCTTCAGAGCGTTGAGCTCCAGATTGTTCTGTCTGCACCAGTTCACCAGGTGGTCAATCTCCCACCTGTAGGCGGTCTCATCCACACCAGAGATGAGCCCAATGAGGGTGGTGTCATCCGCAAACTTCAAAAGCTTGACGGATTGATGACTGTAGGTGCAGCAGTTGGTGTACAGGGAGAAGAGCAGAGGGGATAGGACGCAGCCTTGAGGGGATCCGGTGCTGATGGATCGGGGATCTGAGACATGTTTTGCCAGCTTCACGCGTTGCCTCCTGTTCGGCATGAAGTCAGTGATCCACCTGCAGGTGAATTTGGGCATTTGCTGCTGGGAGAGCTTGTCCTGCATCAGAGCTAGAATGAATGTATTGAAAGCAGAACTGAAGTCCACAAACATGATTCTGGCATAGGTTCCTGAGGAGTCCAGGTGCTGGAGGGTGAAGGACTGTCCCATTGTCTTTCAAAACGACAATAGAACTCATTCAGGTCGTTGGCCAGGCGAGAGTTGTTGATGGAACGGGGGACTTTAGACTTGTAGTTGGTGATCTGTCTAAGGCCCCCCCAGACAGAAGCAGAGTCGTTATGTGAACTCATCTAGACTCTTGGAAGCAGTCCTGAAAACCTCCCAGTCAGTACACTCTAAGCATGCCCGAAGATCCTCCACAGCCTCACTGCTCCATTGCTTAATGTCCTTACAACAGGTTTGCAGAGCTTCAGTTTCTGGCTGTATGAAGGAATCAGGTGGACCATGACGTGGTCAGAGTGACCCAGTGCAGCACGGGGGACAGCATGATAGGCATTACTGACTATAGTGTAGCAGTGGTCCAGAATGTTCTCCTCTCTAGTCAGGGATTTAATGAATTGTCTGAGTTTCTGGCTGAGGTTTCCCTTGTTGCAGTCCCTGAGGACAATAACAAAGGAGTCGGGGTTTGCCCTCCTCCACACACATTATCTGGTCGGCGAGGATGCGCTGTGGCTCCTGCATGTTGGCTTGCGGTGGAATGTAAATACCGACCAGAATGAATGAAGCAAACTCACAGCGGGGGGAGTAGAAAGGTCTACAGACAATGTAAAATGATTTCAGATCAGGAGTACAGTACTTTTGAATCACTGTCACAGAAGAGCCATGACAGGCGGACCGGATTTTATTGTCGATGTAGAGTCATTGTTCAGTGGGAGGGGTCTAACGACAGAAATATCATCATCATAACACAACCTGATCTGTGGTTGTAATGTCACTCTGGACTGAAGCCATCTTTTGAACACTGACAAAAGACAGTGAGCAGCAGTACTCCTCTCCACTGCCTTTTGAACAGACCAATATTACATTTGTTATGTTTTTTCACATAATTATATACATTTGTTATGCCATTGCTAGATCACTGAGATGGGTATTGTTTCATAGGCCTAACTGTTGAAAAAAGATTGTCCTAAAGCTACTAGGCCAAGCACTTTTCTGTGGCTAGCCGAACCTCTCCACTAAGTAAGAACGTTTTACTGGCAATTCCTGATACCACCACATCCAGTGTGCACAATGCCTCCGGTATGAGAACGTGTCAATGTGTTATTGCATCATGGTTCCCCAAACCCAGAGGACTGGAGAGTCAATTGTTTGTTCTGTGGGGAGGTGGACCTTGAGCACAACCTGGTTCTACAGACTATTATTGACTACTATATTATCACAGTCCCAGAACCGGTCAGTGTGAGTGTGTTAGAGTAATATGATCTTAGTATTTTACCTCCTATTGGTTCTAGCTATAGATTGGGGAGGGTCAACTAGATTTGTGTCTACATTCATCTTTCCAGGAAGTGTTGGACAGACCCTAAGGACAGCCTTGGTGCTTTGCTCCCAGGCTTTATTGGCTCCCAGCCCACATACTTCTGCCACCCATAGTAGGGGCCAGGGAACTGTCACTCAGAAACCGCACAGGACACGTTATGTTTTTCGCAATGGTGAGAGTTGTGTGGATAGCGGTAATACAGAATAAAACTTAACTGACATGGTTGTAGAAAGTTTTGGTTCACATGAAAATGCGTATTTTGTATTTGTGGGAGGGAGAACTGCTGTCCAGCTGACAGAAATCACGGTTTGCCACTCTTGGAAATATAGAAATGGAGTGTAAGCCATTTATTGTTTATGACCTTATCCTATTTATTCAGCTATAGACCAACATCCACATCAATGACCAGCCTACTACACAACATCAAAATGTCTTTATCCTTTTTATTCCGCTATAGACCAACATCCACATCAATGGCCCTCCTATCACACAATGTCCTTACACACACTCTCCTTCTGGAAAGCCCTAAGCAGCCCCATTCTCGTCCCATTAACTGGGTTAACGTTCATGAACTCTCATCCACCCTGTCCTCCGTGTCTCCTGCAGACAGCTAAGGTGCCGATATATTCAACAGCGCTGGTGATTGTTCTCAGTGAAGACATTTGTCTGGAAGAGAAGTGTCCAGGATCCCTCACCAGCAACACACATACATGGTGGGTGTTGGATATCAGTGCCGTTAAGCTGGCACACTAAGATCAAGCCAATGGATGTCTGACACCCGGTTCTTCTTTCCAATGACTAGTGTGGAGGGAAGGAGGTGACCCGGGATTTGTATCAAGCAAAGATAAGTTACATTTTACAAACAAGTTCTTTAATCTGTCATTAGGAACAAACATGGAAATTAAATGTCAGAGCATTCCAAAGAGAAATTCTACAGAACGTTCATAGAATATTTGATTGAAGGAACATGGTTTCTTGAAATCTTTCCGGGTACTTAAAAATGGTTCGAATTCAGTGAGGGGGAGGGAGGACAAAAACAGCTTGTTCCGACTTCAAACCAAGTGCTTATTGATTTATTGATTGGGTTCTATTTTAAGTTGGGTTGAAGGGGACAGAAGGCAGGTGGACAAAGAGAAAAGCTTTAGAGCGGAGGTTCAACACGTCTAGCATCTACACAAGAGTCATTTGATGCTTGATACAGTGAAAAAGGGCTTTTAGGTGTTCATGTACATTTTATGTTTTAAACTGGATATACGTTGTACAACATCGGTCATTGACAATGTTAAACGTTTGAGTACAGCAACATCTCCAATATGTACGTGAGAAACATTAACGTAATCCTTTTTTTAAGTATCTATAAGAGAGCATATTATAATATAAAATGCCAAATATTTGGATTTATTAATTTCTAAATTAATATTCATACTTTTCTTATTCTCAAAATAAAACTGTGTGTCATATTTTGAATGTCCAACGCCTTTGATTGCAAATTTAAACCATGTGTCTCATCAAAATAGTATTACTTTTAAGAATTTAAACAGAAAATGAAAACACATTCCCTTGAAGGACATTGCTGTGTGGCCTGGTGTAGTCCAGCCTGGGGTACGTTCTGTCCCAATGCTTTTTAAAAGGAAAACCCACTGTCTCTGGCCAGCAGAGAAAACAGAATTTCCTTAATGTACGATGGATAAGAAATATATGACCACAATATTGTAGATGTAAAGAAGATAACAAAATGACAGTGCAAACAAAATTAACATGTTTTACAAAAGACTGTTAAACATTAAATACAGCAGCAGAAATAATGGGGTGTCATCCTTGATGGACACTCTAGTATGTGAAAAGCCCAGGAGTGAGACAGTTTCTGAGATACTGGAACCGAAATGCCTGACACCCAGCAATCATCCCACTCTAAAGTTGCCTAGAACACTCCTTTTAATTCCAGCATTCAATCAAACAGTAACTGAATGCTCAAATGCCCGTCTGCCTGCTTTATATAATAAGCCACAGCCACATGACTCACTGTCTGTGGATCTCTTTCTGCGAACAAGGTGGTCTAAAATGTTGCCACTGAGTGTTTACAGTATTTCATGCAAACAACGTATTAGCGATCTGTAGAGTCACAGCTGTAATGGTGCTTGGTGGGGGAGCAGCAGCTATATTAGTCCCAGCTGTATTAATGCTTGGTGAAGGAGTAATAGCTATATTGGTGTTTGGGGAAGAAGTCCCAATTGTAATAGGAGTAGGTGGAGGAGTCACAGCTGTATTGGTGTTTAGTGAAGTCATAGTTGTATTAGGACTAGGTGGAGGATTCACAGCTGTATTGGTGTTAAGTGAAGTTATAGTTGTAATAGGACTAGGTGGAGGATTCACAGCCGTATTGGTGTTTAGTGAAGTTATAATAGGACTAGGTGGAGGATTCACAGCTGTACTGGTGTTTGGTGAAGTCATAGTTGTATTAGGACTAGGTGGAGGATTCACAGCCGTATTGGTGTTTGGTGAAGTCATAGTTGTATTAGGACTAGGTGGAGGATTCACAGCCGTATTGGTGTTTGGTGAAGTCATAGTTGTATTAGGACTAGGTGGAGGAGTCACAGCTGTACTGGTGTTTGGTGAAGAAGTCACATCAGTATAACGGCAAGGAGGAGGTGTCACAGCTGCCCAGAAACATAGAAATACATCTTTAGACATGTTAAAGGTAAAGGTGCACTTGTTATCAAAGTGAGTAGTACATAAATAACTGTCAGTTCCTGTAGTTAATACTTATATTCACCTGCTATACTGTGCTCAGTTTTAATCTAATATCAGATAAGATCATCAGCAAGCCACTGACCCCAAATATACTGCCATCGCAATTAGAGTGATTCTCATGCCCAATAAGAGGACAATTTATGACCAAGCAGATCTGTTGATTTAGAATAAAATTAAATATGCCTTGTATTTGCTTATGGCATAAGACCAGAGCATGACCAGCGAAGACACCCACCCACCACTCTTTGGTGGTGTCTGTGGTTCATAGACTTCAGACAGTAATTACATGCAAAGGATATACAACCAAAGACTAAACATGCTTAAAATGAGTCAAGTGCCCAATACTTTGGGTGCTTAAAATAAATAAATAAACATATATTGTTAATTCCAAACTGCCTATTACCGTCAATAACGATTTTCATTAGCAAGCAGTTGTTAGAGATGTCTGCATGAAGACAAGAACTGGCCCAGAACTGTGTGTGCTTCAGCCAGCTCCTTTAACGATGAGGGATGACAAAGCGCATCATAGCAACTCTGCCAAAACGAACACACAAGCAGAGTTGCACAAAGAACTTAAGAATACATTTATAACCCCAGTTCCCTGATGGAGGTAACAAGGTACAACATATATGGGGTTGTGCGTTAACTTCTCCTGCCATCCACATCATGTCATCAGTCCCAGGAGTCCTTGGAGCAGTTGTCACAATTCTTTAAACAAAAAAAAAAGAAAATGTTTTGCTGCTCAGTACAGCTGAAAACAGGCTGTTGTTTTTAAATTTGCTTTATAACGTGACTATCATCGTGTTGACTTTAGTTGACTTTAGTTAACACAATGCTTGTTAAGTGTAGAGGAAATGCATGCTCTTTAAATCTCATTCTGAATCAAAAATACCAGACTTAACAGAACAAATATTTATGAGCCCCAAAGGGGTAACTTTTTACAGCGCCGAGAAAAAAACCAATCCACATACCAGACCAGTGAAGCCAACAGAATCCGACCACAGATAGCAGCTGAATGACAGGAATTTCAGTACTCCACAAATATGTGGCCCAAAAATGCAGGCGAGCCAGAAAGCCAGCCTCTATGGATGCAATGTCTGACATGGAAAGCAAAACAAAAGGTGACTCGAGTGCCTTTATGGCCCTAACTATATCTCCACCAAAAGCATTCTTCACTGGGCAGCGACCAGAATAAAGCAGTGTTCTAGCGGATTCTGGAATGTGTTCCTTTTAGTGATTGTTTAAATGTTAGGTCAGGCTGCCACATAGTATAAAGCAGGAAAGCCACAGGATTATGTGAGGAAATATGCATGTACTCTAACATTAAATAAATTCACAGTGGGTGCACTAATACAGGCAAAAAAAAGGACTACTCAAAAAAAACATACATTATTGGTGATACCTGATATTTATCAAAACACTATCAAAATACAGCTATGCTGAGCATTTGTACATGCCCCAATGCACACTACGGTTCAGAAGTTTGGGGTCACTTGCATATTGCATATTTTGTCTATTAAATCAACAACGAACTTGTCAGAAATACAGTGTAGACATTGTAAATGGCTATTGTTACTAGAAACTGCAGATTTTAAAGGTATATTGCATAGGCATACAGAGGCCCATTATCAGCAACGTTGTTCACAAATCGAAGTCAATCATTTTAAAAGGCTAATTGATCATTAGAAAATGATACCATAGGCAAAAGAACACAGACACTGAAGAGAAGAGAATTGGGGGACAATGTGCTAGGGACAGACCAACCTATGTTTGAGGCGTTCAGATCACAAAGAGCATTCGTAAAACGCAGACCAAATGAAAAGAAGATGTAGGTGGAGTGCTTGACACCTTCTGTCATGCATGGCGGAGATAATGTCTGGGGGTGCTTTGGTAGTGGTAAAGTGGGAGCTAACACTCCATTTTGCAACACAATGCCATACTCTGTGGATGGTGCTTGATTGGCGCCAATTTCATTTAACAACAGGACAATGACCCAAAACACAGCTCCAAACTATACAAGATTGATATTTTCAGATGACCTCAACAAATGTACACCTAAAAGCCCCAGGTCTGCCAGGCTATCATTGCAGTACATGGAGGATTCTTAAAAGGACACAATTATTGTCCTAAAAATAGTTATTCTAAACAAGTTTGAAAGTTAATTTTTTCAATTAAAAAATATGTTTTGTAACCTTGTAAATAACTTCATGGAAAACTAAGACTTTTATAGGTGACCCTAAACTTTGAACAGTATAATCCTTGCTATTAAATTATGTTAGTGTTACACACTGATCTTTTTAGCCGAGTAGCATATGAGTAAATCCGGTTTGGGACACAAAGTCGCCATCCTAGGAAAAACTATGATTTGTCTCCCCCAATATTTCACTTTAAACATTACTACGTAATAGTAAGTCAATAGTATTAATAACACGCAATGAAAACACTTTATAAACTACGCCGTTAAGTTTAAATAAAATGACGAAACACTGCCCTTTGCCTCTGAATGGATTGATCCATTGCCCCCCCCCCCCGTCCTTAGAAGTGGCACATCATGCAGGTAGTGCGTGACTGCGTGTGGTAATTTTGACGGCGTCTATCATTGGTAGGTGACCTATAGTAAGTAACAGAGGATGTTATTAAAATAAGACATTTTTATAACCGTCACAAGTCTTCAATTTCGCTCCATTGAATTAAAGGTCACATTTCTGACTTTTGCTAGCTAGCTACAGGAACACCAGTCAATGTTTGCAGCGGTTTAAATTTGAGTCACGGAGAAGCTTGCAATGTAGTGTTCCTTAATTGTTCGTGTCTACCGCTTGAAAGGCAGCCAATGCACATAGCTAACGTGAGGTTAATCCAGCAAACAGATTAAACGAATTTAAACAGAATTACAACATTGCTCTTGAGAAAAGTTTATGTAATTGTCCCCTCTAAAAGTTAGATCCGATTTTTGCCCCCGTCTAATAGAAACTGCACTTTTTTTGTAAGTGCATAGTTCCTTATCTTCCCTTCCAGACTGTAAAAATATATTTAATTGGGTAGTTCTGGAAGTATGTCTCCATCTAGTGATGTAGACATACAGAAAAATAAACTAGCGGTGGTTTACGAAAGCACAAAATAACCTAGGACTAAAATGTTAATGTTTTTTGCCCCGATTTGGTTACTTTTCCCACAAAACTGTAATATAAAGCACTATAGACACATGCACGCACACAAGCTCTGCAACACTCGCCTTTTACCAGATACAGTTTTAATATAAATATACAGTGTTGAAAACAAAATGGTTAAAATTACCATAAAGGATCAATGGTAATAAAGTACGGAATTCAATGTGTAAGGCACTGGCCATACTCTCAAACAAATAGAAATACCAGAGATTTCTTTCATGAACAAGAGGAGCTTAACCACCACAGGTTTAAGATATAACTACATAAAATTAACCAGTAGAAGGCCAATGTTACAAATGGACTTTCAATAAAATACCTGACATTGCATCTGTATTTAAATACATGAAAGGAAACGATATGAGAAATCCCAATCGACAACCATGACACCACCATGTGGCTGATCACCGTCATTACAACATTGGCACAAGCGAGGAGTGCTGTCCAAAAAGCTGAACTCATTCAAAAACAAAATGTCAGATGTCTGGAAAAATAATGATATTATAATTATGTGTTGTCATGTTAGCATGTTATATGTCACATTGGGCAAACCAACATTTGCATTGATATTCCCCATTTCCAGAAGCATGTCAAATATTACATGTAGAATTGTTATTCGAGGTCTCCTTTGACCAAACGCAATTTGTAAAACTGGGTTTGGTATTTAGGAGTTAACACCATTGCAGATATTAGTCATAAGGAAGGTAGGTATACTGTGGAGCAACATAGTACCAGTCTGACAGTCTGCAAAATAAACGTATTTGTTTTGCTTTGCGTCCATGAGCAAAAAAGTGTAAACATTTGATCTGAACGCTATAAAAGGGCATCAAAAAGAAACAATATTTACCAAAAATAGGAAAGACCTAAATGCTACTCAACAGATAAGGAACCTATCATACCAGAAGTGGGTATATTCACAGCTGGAACATTTTGCACTCACTTCCATGGCATTATGACATGTTAAAAATAGCAAAATGCATTAAGCTGCAATCTCCAATAGAAAAAGAACACATGTTTATTCATAACCAGGTAACTGTGGAACATGACAAAATAAAAACACCAACAAAAATTGTACATTTGAGAAAAGTTATATTAAGAAACATATGATGAAGCACAACTTGTAGAACTTACATTATGAAAGGCCTTAGTGCTGTAGTTATCAGAATCCCTGTGGCTGTCCATCAGAGTTCACCCCAGGTCCAGGTGTATACAAAATTAAAAAATGTCATACAAGAGATCTGATCGTTTTTGGGGTTAAAGGAACTCTGATTAAGGCACCAAGGAAAAAAAACCTGCGACTCGCATTTGTTTCTCTAATTTAGACCATTTGTTTCTCTAATCTAGACCAGCAGAGGACATAAATATTGTCAATAAGTCCCACACAAAAAAAAAGGAACCAGTACAGTAGGTGTGCAAATCCAGTCAGTGTTTTCGACTGACCAACAGGAGTAGCCTACATGCAGGACTGAAGAAAGCAAAATGGTAGAATAGATCATTATTATTATTATATATATATATATATATATATATATATATATATAACATTTTTTCAGGTGAGTTCCATTTTGTCCTGTTTGGAAGTAACCCCCCCCCCCCCCCCGACTGATGCTTTTGGTAAGAAATTGGAGTTAAAATGTTTCAAGGCACATCTTTCATTTTATCCTTTCGAGGAAATGGTTGGATTTTTGTAAACAACCTCTGCACCCACATTTTTGTGTAATCGTTGTAGAAAAGAAACAAAATTTTCTACAGATGTAGACATTTCATTTAAATTACAATCCAAGCTTTAATATTAGGTACATAATTGAGAAAAAGCACAAAAGTTGTATGATGCATAGTATCATACAGATTAATAAAATGTAATGGCATCACCTAAAGGTATTGGCAGTGTTTTCAAAAGTGTATGTATGAGAGATTAAGCGGTTTACAGGATTAGTCTTTGATTGTATGTTGGAGGGTCCTCCTATAAGGTAGTGTTGTGGAGTGATTGTCAGTGTTGGTCATTTGGTCTGTTGTATGCAGGTGATCACAGAGTTGAACTGGTCCTGGGACAGGACAGGGCAGCCCTTTCATAGAGGGGCCAACATCACAATCCATCTCCTTATTTTCCATTAGCTGCTGGCCAACTGAGATACTCTCAGGGTGTGCTATGGAGTCCTCAGTCCCCTCGACCTTTCCAGATATACTGTTGTCATTCTTGGTTTCCACCTCCCTCGCTGAGGTACCTTCCTCCATCTTTGTTTTACTCTCCCTCTCTGAGGTGCCTTCCTCCATCTTTGTTTTACTCTCCCTCTCTGAGGTGCCTTCCTCCATCTTTGTTTTACTCTCCCTCTCTGAGGTGCCTTCCTCCATCTTTGTTTTACTCTCCCTCTCCGAGGTGCCTTCCTCCATCTTTGTTTTACTCTCCCTCTCTGAGGTGCCTTCCTCCATCTTTATTTTACTCTCCCTCTCCGAGGTGCCTTCCTCTATCTTAGTTTTACTCTCCCTCTCCGAGGTGCCTTCCTCCATCTTAGTTTTACTCTCCCTCTCTGAGGTATCTTTGTCCATCTTGGTTTTACTCTCAAGGACACCCTCTTCCAGCCTGGTTTCAGATTCCCTCTCCACCTTCTCCGACCTTTTCTGCTTAATACTTACAGGACAGTCTTTCTCTAGCTCTGCCTCCAACAAGCAGCTGTTCCTCAGTTCCCCCTCTTCCTCTTTGTTGCTGGTGCTGTGGCGCTGGGGTAGCTCCAGGAGGAAAGCCCGGGCCCTGCTAGGAGAACTCAAGTCCTCAGCCTGATCACAGGAGTCCGCTCTAGGCCTTTTGGCTGAGGAGAGTGCCGTGTCAGCATCATCTCGATCCCCCGCAGACATCTGGGACTCCGTATCCGAGGCGGATCGTTTGGTGGTGGAACGCTTGCTGAGGTTAAGGGGCAGGGCCTGCTCGGGGGGCGGGGTGACAGGTAGACAGGGCTTGGTAAGGTCCTGGGCCAACACCTGCGACAAACGCTTGGTGAAGGAGAGGAGATCTGCAGAGCCCAAACGTGTCCGCATCAACTGGCGCACATGCAGGCTACAGTCCAGATCCAGGGGGAGGACCCGGAGAGGGGGCAGGGGCCTGCTGCCCCCCCACTGGACCGCCTCATCAAGACCACAGCCTTGGCACTGGTGGTGGGACTGATTCGGAGGTGGAGGGCGAGGCTGGTCCCCGTTGGTAAGGTTGGCGTCGAGGCCAGAGGACTGCTGGGATGCCGGGTCCTGGGGGGTAAGACCAGGTCGGTCCTGAACAGGGAGGCTCGTTTGGCTTCTGAAGAGGCCCAAGGGAAAAAGGCCTTTAGTGGGGCTAAAACCTCCTAGGGAGCTCCCTGTATGAAGCCTGGGGGGAGCAGACTGGAGAGTGGGTGATGGGGACGGGGTATTGTCACCCTCTATGTTATGCTCCCCCTCCGTTGTGGGCAGCAGGGGGAGGAATGGGGCAGACATGGGGGACAGGTCTGGGGTCAGTGGTAGGTTGGCCAGGTTGAACCCCTGGAATACAGACAAGGACTTAAGAGAAGGATCCTGTTGGGGCTTGTTTCCCAAGTCAGTGCTGGGTTTGGCTGCGGGAGACGGGGCTGTCGGGCTGGCCTTGCAGGCTAGGAGTTTGGCCTGGTTCTTTTTGCCTGGAGGTCTGCCACGGCCTCTCTTCACAACTACTATGCCGTCCGGGGAAACGGTCTGGAAAGAGATACCAAACATGAGAAGAGATTAACTTCTTCAACATCATAGAGTCAACACCCAATTCATATCAAGATTGACATAACAAGCAATGACCTGGTCTGTCAGTATACTAAGACAGTCCACTCTAGTGTGCAGGAAGAGATTAGCAGACAGACTTACTGAAGGAGGAGGAGGGGTTACAGTCTTCTTCTGGTTGGGTTCTGGTCCTCCCCCCTTCACCAGTGCCCTCCTCCCAGTTATCCCCTTACTTAGCCCAGAGGATGCTGGGAATTTGAGTTCGCCACCTCCGTTTATGTGCTCTTCATAGGGTAGCATCAGCCTGAGAGACAGACATACATACAGAGCATTTTGGTACTATTTGAAAAATATACATCCTTTTTTCCCCCTTTACCAATCCTAACCTTAACCTCAATAACCTAATCCTTCTGCTTAAACTTAACCTAGCCCATAATGCTCATTATGGGATATTGTGTGTAGGATTGAAAAGAAACACACCCATCAGTTATAAATGAACACAATTTGGAGAAAGTGAAGGGCTCAGAATACAGCCTCAAATATAATAATAATAATTACACACACACAATACCAGTCAGGCCATCACCTTTCATAGTGCCTTCTAGTGCAAGTGGCTGCACTGGTGCTGCCAGGACAGCCTCCAAGTTCATTATATACCTTCTTCCACAGACGCTGGGATGTCACCTGCCGGACAGATAGTTCCCAGGATTACGAAGACATTTCAGATAGATTGTTTATAAATAATTCCAAATTTGAACTTCAAATGCAAAGATGATAAAGTAGGATGGCCACTACTCCTTACCCTGTCATAGTGCCCCAAGGAGTTTCACCAGAGTACAGGACCAACAGGTCAACTGGATGACAGTCACTACTACTTACCCTGTCATAGTGCCCCAAGGTGTTTCACCAGAGTACAGGACCAACAGGTCAACTGGATGACAGTCACTACTACTTACCCTCTCATAGTGCCCCAAGGTGTTTCACCAGAGTACAGGACCAA
>JACXGK010004093.1:0-40347 GCA_016801125.1 Novumbra hubbsi | reverse complement strand
AGAGGAGGATGGTTACACCCTGCTAACATTAACATGTATAACTATAGAGGAGGATGGTAACACCATGCTAACATTAACATGTATAACTATAGAGGAGGATGGTAACACCATGCTAACATTAACATGTATAACTATAGAGGAGGATGGTAACACCATGCCAACATTAACATGTATAACTATAGAGGAGGATGGTTACACCATGCTAACATTAACATGTATAACTATAGAGGAGGACGGTTACACCATGCTAACATTAACATGTATAACTATAGAGGAGGATGGTAACACCATGCTAACATTAACATGTATAACTATAGAGGAGGATGGTAACACCATGCCAACATTAACATGTATAACTATAGAGAAGGATGGTAATACCCTGCTAACATTAACCTGTGTAACTAGAGGAGGATGGTTACACCCTGCTAACATTAATGTTTAACTATTGACTCTGCTAACTTAAAAATAGACAGCTAGAGATGAGATGATTAGACCTTGCTAATATTAACATGTTTAGCTACATTGTAACAACTTCAACAGCTACAGTGCTCCCATGCTGGTTCTTCATAGAGATCACTCTTTTAGTGATATTGAATAGTTGGTTATTTAGCTGACACGTGTAATTCTGTTGGGTGAGGTGTTCAATGCATATGTATTGTTCTATGTTTTGCAGAGATTGAGTTCTGGAATATCAGAAGCACTGAAACAACAAGGGAGAGATGCTGAACAATCTAAGAAGTTAGTTAAAGGTAAGACTATGGCACTTTGTAACTGCAGATGTTGTCTGGTGGTTGTGTGTCCTTCATGTTGTCTGGTGGTTGTCTGTCCTTCATGTTGTCTGGTGGTTGTCCGTCCTTCATGTTGTCTGGTGGTTGTCTGTCCTTCATGTTGTCTGGTGGTTGTCTGTCCTTCATGTTGTCTGGTGGTTGTCCGTCCTTCATGTTGTCTGGTGGTTGTCCGTCCTTCATGTTGTCTGGTGGTTGTCTGTCCTTCATGTTGTCTGGTGGTTGTCTGTCCTTCATGTTGTCTGGTGGTTGTCTGTCCTTCATGTTGTCTGGTGGTTGTCTGTCCTTCATGTTGTCTGGTGGTTGTCTATCCTTTATGTTGTCTGGTGGTTATCTATCCTTTATGTTGTCTGGTGGTTATCTATCCTTTATGTTGTCTGGTGGTTGTCTTTCCTTTATGTTGTCTGGTGGTTGTCTATCCTTCTCCAGAGTATGAGAGGAATGGAGCTCCTAAGACCTTCGTAGACCAGGTGTTTGGTGGGGAGTTGACCAGTACAGTGATGTGTCAGCAGTGTAAGACGGTACGTATAGAACCCTTTCAGACCTATAAACACTTATAACCCTTAATAAACCCAAGAAACGACTAGATCAAGAAACCCTTATGATCTGTAAAACACCCTAGAACCTACTAGATCAAGAAGCCCTTATGATCCGTAATACACCCTAGAAACTACTAAATCAAGAAGCCATAATGATCCCTAATAAACCCTAGAAACGACTAGATCAAGAAACCCTTATGATCTGTAAAACACCCTAGAACCTACTAGATCAAGAAGCCCTTATGATCCGTAATACACCCTAGAAACTACTAAATCAAGAAGCCATAATGATCCCTAATAAACCCTAGAAACGACTAGATCAAGAAACCCCTATAACCCTTAATAAACCCTAGGAACTACTAGATCAAGAAACCCTTATGTCCCTTAATAAACCATAGAAACAACTAATAAACCCTTAACAAATCAAGTCACAGAGGAACTATTTTCAGTCCTATCATACTTGAAACCACTGGGCAGAATTTCAGATCATTTTTATTCCGTCCCATCAACCAGCAGTTCCAGTTGTTTTACCTTCATCAGTTTAAAGATCTTGAGGACCCTGACCGCCCATCGCAGATTTATATTTTAAATAAAATACATATATTGGCAGACACATTTAATTATTTAATGTTCTTAGTGCATGTACAATATTCTTTTAATATTCTCAGTGTATTTTTATGTACATTTCCCATAACAATGTTTTGTGTTTCTCTTTATCATGAAGGTGTCATTAGTCAAGGAGATGTTTTTGGACCTTTCCCTTCCTGTTTCAGATGAGGTGATTATAATGGGGATGTCATCTTAATTGTTTGGGACACTATCTTCTGTGAAACAATTAAGAAACACAGAGTTTTTATACAGTTTTTTGCCAATATATCTTAGGCTCAACTAATTTAAGCAGTTTTATATTTACAACTTGCCGCAGAACCCCGTGATGCATTATTTCCAGCTACTGTTCATGCAATGCTTTGTTATATTTGTAATCATTAGATATGGCTATTTGTGCTATGACATTTTATGTAAATGTATGCAATGTCATTTCCTGTAAAGCAATGTTATACTTGGCTATGCTTCACATAATCACATCATGTTGCTGTGCTCTCCAGGCCTACAGGAAGAAGAGTCAGAAGAAAGGTATCCAGAAGGCTAGCCTTGACGTGGAGCCGGTCAGCAGAGACAGCCCTAGCCCTGTCCCGGTGGCCAATGGAGAGGGAGAAGACCTTCCTACTGGTGCTGGTAGCAAGTACCAGCAGAAGAAACAGGCCAAGAAACAGGCCAAGAAACAGGCCAAGGTATTTAAGTTATAGTTACCATGACCTGTACCTCTGTCCACTGTACACGTACAGCGTTGTTCTGTAAAGACAATAAGGGTCCATTAGAGCAGTGTTCTGTAAAGAGAATAAGGGTCCATTAGAGCAGTGTTCTGTAAAGAGAATAAGGTTCCATTGGAGCAGTGTTCTGTAAAGAGAATAAGGTTCCATTAAAGCAGTGTTCTATGTTCTGGGTTCTAATTGAACCAGTATGAGGACTGTAAGAGCAGCTGAAAAATTACCTAACTTTTATCTTGTCTACAGAGTCAGAGGAGACAGCAGAAGTTGGATGGAAAAGTCACCCTGGACAATCTGACACCTCAGGAGGACACCCCAGAAACACTGGACCTGGAAGACCTAAAACCTCAGGAGGACACCCCAGAAACACCTGACCTGGACAACCTTGAACCTCAGCAGGACACCCCTGAAACACCTACCCTGAACAAACTAAAACCTCAGGAGGACACCCCAGAAACAGCTACCAAGCCCGAGGGGGTTAAGGCTCAGACTGAGAAGGTGGTTAGGATGGAAAATGGAACTTCAAGAAAGGAGGGGGAGCCTCTGGGTGCCAACCAATCAATACAGACAGAGAGTTCTGACAGCGCTCACATAGAGATGGCTGAAGCAAACCCTCAGGAGTATGGATGCAGGGGTGAAGACGAGGAAGAGCATGGTTCAACTGGGGACTGTGAACCTGCAGGCTCGTCTTCTGTGTCTGGCAACCGAGTGACGGCCCTGTCCACTCACCCCAGAGAGCCTGCCACATCTGAAGATGGACTCAAGGTGGAGCACAGAAGAGAGGAAGAGGAAACCGGAGATGGTGAAGAGCAGGAAAATGGAAAGCTGACTGTCAAGCTCCATGAACTGTCTCTGAACGATGCCTTTCAGGAGGACACAGACCTGGAGATGGACACATCGGTTGATACAGGTAATGTTTCATGTCTAAATGTGAAGACAGTCATACCAAATGTAACCCTAATCCCTACGTAGTGCACCTCTTCTGACTGGAGAACAGCCAGAGGACAGTAATGGTTAGGGCTTAAATGTCAAGAGGTTGAATGTGTGTGCATGGATGTAACATAACCAGATTGTGTCATGCATGTTGTCTACCGACAGTGTTTTTAATTGTGTTCCCAAACACAGAGCCGGAGATGGAATATACTGTGTCTCAGCTGGACCCCGAGCAGGCATTTCACACGCTGGCCAGCAGGGCGGTGCCAGAGAAACAGGAGTGCTCTGTGCTCTCCTGCCTCCATCAGTTCACAGAGGTAGAGATGCTGACCCAGAACAACAGTCTGCAGTGTGTCACCTGCACCAAACGACAGACCAAGTCTACAGGTACCTCCTCATCCTGTACATTTGTAGTGTTTGTGTCAGTTTTAAACACTGTGTGACAGTTTTAAAAACTGTATGTGTATGCAATAGATGGTATTTTCACTCTAAGAACTCGTGCTTTTTGGAAAAGTATTCATTAAATACTACTTAATGTTGTCTAAATTGGCTAAAATAAATGTAATGATAATTATTATCATTTTGAGCAGTTTTCCTGGCACTTTATTTATACTGCCCCAATTAAGTTCTCTTTGTACTTTAATATACAAAAATAACAGTAGATGTTTCTGTAAATTATTTAATATTATATGTTTACAATAAATGTAAATATATTAATTTCACTTGGTTTTCTATGGTGTTTGTATTGTTTAGGCTCCAAGAAGAGTGTGTACACAGAAGCCCTGAAGCAAATGTTGATCTCTCTTCCCCCACCAGTTCTCACTCTTCACTTGAAGAGATTCCAGCAGGTAATCCTCTTAACCTAAACCAGGGGTCTCCAAACCGTTCCACGGAGGGCCGAGTGTCTGCAGGTTTTAGTTTTTTCCTTTACATTGGTTCCAGGTTCAGACCTAAATAACCAGAGGAGGGTAGACCTAACCAGTCAGTGACATAATTAATCAATCAAGTACAAGGTGAGAGTGTAAACCTGCAGACACTCGGCCCTCCGTGGAACGGTTTGGAGACCCCTGACCTAAACCAAAACTCAGCGCTCCTGATTACCTGAGGCAGGATTCTGTCTCACAAAAGCCCTGACGACATGACTAATGATGGGTTCCTGGAGACCCAAAATGCTGCACACTTGTGTTTCTGACCTTGTACTAAAATGTCTAATTCCAAAGAGATTAGATAATTTAATATAAGCAGAAGTCTGCACCTCTTTTGGCAACCATGCATTATTGTTGGGGTTAGGGTTAGTGTTGGAGTTAGTGCTACTGGGTTTCCCTGGTTGTTGTACCTGGTGATCCAAAGGGTTAGGGTTAGGGTTAGTGTTGGAGTTAGTGCTACTGGGTTTCCCTGGTTGTTGTACCTGGTGATCCAAAGGTGTAACAGTAATTTCTCCTCCTCCAGATGTAGGACAGTGTGTCTCAGGTGTAACAATCTTTTCTCCTCTTCCAGATGGAGGACAGTGTGTTTCAGGTGTAACAGTAATTTCTCCTCCAGATGTAGGACAGTGTGTTGCTGGTGTAACAATCTTTTCTCCTCTTCCAGGTGGAGGACAGTGTGTTTCAGGTGTAACAGTAATGTCTCCTCCAGATGTAGGACAGTGTGTCGCTGGTGTAACAATCATTTCTCCTCCTCCAGATGGAGGACAGTGTGTCTCAGGTGTAACAATCTTCTCTCCTCGTCCAGATGTAGGACAGTGTGTCTCAGGTGTAACAATCATCTCTCCTCATCCAGATGGAGGACAGTGTGTTTTAGATGTAACACTCTTCTCTCCTCTTCCAGATGGAGGACAGTGTGTTTCAGGTGTAACAGTCATCTCTCCTCATCCAGATGGAGGACAGTGTGTTTTAGGTGTAACAATCATCTCTCCTCATCCAGATGGAGGACAGTGTGTTTTAGGTGTAACAATCATCTCTCCTCATCCAGATGGAGGACAGTGTGTTTTAGGTGTAACAATCATCTCTCCTCATCCAGATGGAGGACAGTGTGTTTTAGATGTAACACTCTTCTCTCCTCTTCCAGATGGAGGACAGTGTGTTTCAGGTGTAACAGTAATTTATCCTCTTCCAGATGTAGGACAGTGTGTCTCAGGTGTAACACTCTTCTCTCCTCTTCCAGATGGGGTACAGTGTGTGCAAGGTGAATCGCCATGTTCTGTTCCCGCCCATTCTGGACCTGGCGCCATATTGTTCTGTCAACTGTAAGGTAAACCACAGGCTGCAGTACCTTTAAAAAAAGATGGTGAACCTAGGGAGATGCATAGACAGACAGACAGACAGACACCGTTAAGTCTCCACAGTCTGACTTTCATTTCTCTGGAGCCTCTCTAGTCTGACAGAACAACATCAAATCTTTCCATTCAGCCAGAATCAGGATTATGATAACCGCTCATACATTCTGAGAAAACCTTCTGCCTGGTTGCCGTGCATTCCTGTTACTCACAGAGACTGTAAAAAAATGTAGTAAAAAGAACACATGGAAATCATTAGTCTACAGAAGCACACAGTGCCATGGCAACCCCATACTCTAAATGCTGATATGGAAGTGTTTCTACAGAGATTGTTTGTTGTGTTTTCAGGGTGTTTCTGATGGGGGGGAGGTGCTCTACAGTCTGTATGGAGTAGTGGAACACAGTGGGACGATGAGAGGAGGCCATTACACAGCCTATGTCAAAGCCAGACCCTTCTGGCCCTCCCACTCCTCACACAACGGAGGGGACATGCCAGGTAGGGTAATGAGCACCGGGCTGCTGGTTGTATGGGGACTGGCTAACCTAATACATGTTTCAGGTCTTTAAATGGAGCAAACGGCAGATTATTACATCCAAGAATTCTAATATCAGATTTATGTTATGGTCATTCATTGTCTATGGCTAACTCCCTTGTGAGAACCTGTAATATAAATGTGTTTTACTCCATTTGTGTAAACGATCAAACTGGTCCATTTGTCATTCTCTTCCCCAGATGATCCGGGATCACTAGCGGGGGTGTGGTTCCATGTGAGTGACAGTAGTGTGCAGCCAGTCAGCGAGAGCAAAGTGCAAAGCTGTCAAGCATACCTCCTGTTCTACGAGAGGATCTCATAAACCCATGCCCAAATGGCAGCCTATTCCCTACATAGTGCCCTACAGTCAGCGTGGGCCATCATGTCGTCGTTTGAGATCCAGGTCAGACGACACATCCCTGCAGGACCCCCATCCAGCCTATCTGCCTGACTGCACAAACAGACTGAACGGGTCGGCTGCCTCAGAGATGCCAGTCTTCCTAAACAGCTGGTGGAAATTGTGGCCCAACCGAGGCCGTGCAAAACCAAGTGCCCATTAGGACAGGTCACAGTGGGCAGCACTCATGGTGGGGCAAAGTGTAGAGTGTTGAAGGATTGTTTTTACCTAATCAATGGAAATTACCCGTCCCAAATGGTACCCTATTCTACACGACTCTGGTCAGAACTAGTGCACTATATAGGAAAGAGGGTTTTGTTTGGGATACGGGAAGAGGAACATTGTTTACTTCATGAAATCATGATTAATAACTATTAGGGATGTTCCTAAAGGATCTTTTTTTTCCATGTGTTTTTTTCAGTTAACTCATTGTATCAGCAACAAGTAAATAAAATATATTAAGTGGATATGTCTGAAAGGGTAAAGAGGCAGCATGAACCTCTCAAATTATCTCATTGTTGTGGATGGACACATATTGGCTATCTAAAGTATTAACCCCAATTGGTCTTAAAACATAAAGCCCTAAAATATAATCAGTAAAAGATGTAAGTTAATTACAATTATGTTCAGGGAAATGTTTTTTTCCCATGTACGTAAAATAATGTAACTTAGAAGAATTCAAACCATTCACATTCGACACACTTAAATTAGCTACTGTTTCACATAATTCATTGAATTGGGTTAATTTTTTGCCAATTAAGGGGTTTTACACGATTTTATGTTGAATAGGTCGGTCTCTAGGAGGTCTCATAGTTGGTTAGTACAGTTCTTGTCAAAAATACATCTGTCTCTGGGAGGTCCCAGAGAGGGTTAGTACAATTCCTTTCAAAAAGGCATCAGTCTATGGAAGGTCCCACAACTGGTTAGTACAATTCCTGTCTAAAACTACATATGTGGATACTTCCCAGAGTTACTGTCTGCCATAATTCAACCTTCATTTACTGAGTAACATGACTGTGAAATACTGAACAGAAACATTTGGGGGTTCTAATACAATGATTTTACTACTTTGTATTGTATTGAACAGTCACTGATATAATATTTGTTTGATCTTTGCAAAATTCGATTTTTTTTAAGCATAATTGTTAGTCATTTCCAATAATAATTGACATGGGCAGTAGCACAAACTAACTTGAAGATCTGTTTTACTGGTAAAATATATTTATTTGTGTAATGAACAATTACATTTACATCTTACAAACCCAAAAACGCAATAATCCAAAATAGTATTTGTAAGTAAATATAGACCCTTCTTCTGAAATGGATAAACGATACCTTTATTCAAGGTGTTTAAGGCTTGATAATTACATTAGTTCGTTTTGTAACGGATCATGTACTTTTAACGTAATCCAATTTTATTTGCAACCATTCAATCACATTTGTTATACAGGTCAGCAACCAGATATTCTTTTAACCGTAGTTTTTTCCCGGTAAGTATGCTAAGAACATTATCTTATTTACGTTAATTACCTGGGGACAATTAGGGTTCACTGTCTTACTCAGGAACATAACTCATGATTTAACCCAGAGTACGTTTGTGGTTCCCAGCTACGAGTACTTAGATTATTAGTTGGCCTTTCCACAGGTAGTATTTAGGAAGAGAAACGCTTATCAGCGGGTTATTCAGGGGTAATTAATGCAAAGCAACATTCGGTAGTTATAATTGCCGAAACAGGCATTTTAGCTCTGGTTTAGGTGGACTTGTGCAAATATATGTGCGTGTTTCATTGACCATACTACAGAGACAACGCTAAAATGCCAGATTAACAACTTGTTGACTGTCGCAAAAAAAATTAAGCGATTCTATAACCCTAAGAGTAAGTGTTGTCCTACTGCGTCACGCTGTTGCTAAGGTACGAGAAACTGCACATTTCCTGCAAAATTACATATGGGTAAATTCTAAAACAATAAGACAACATAAGACGAGTTATATACTCAGGCCTATAAAAATGTGTTTATTTTTTCGTGGTAGCTCCCTTGACTCCTAAACCAATAGTGGTTAATATATTTCACATCTTCTTAAAAGTGTCTCTGGCTTTCGAATAATACTTCCTGGTATAGATGTCACATGATAACGGGTTTCACTAGTGGAATGTAGTTTACGGCTAGCCCCGTAAACATGGACACATAACCATAAAATCGATGTATCTGTCGTTGGGGTGACATGACAGGTAAGATTAACAGTGTTTCTGTTCCAGCAAGTATGGTAGGTTTATGTGGAATGATAAATTCTAGCTGTCTGCTGCGTCAATCCTGGCCCAGCACAAGGACATTTCCACAAGTCGACATATCGGCGATATTTCTGCTGTGGCAACACGCGATTAAAATTTGTGAGTGAGGCAAAAGTATAATTTTAACTTTTGACTTGCATTGGTATCGATGTGTAGGCGAACTCCGTGTTTACATATGAAAACCGATCTATAGCTTAGCTAAAAGTTACAATAACAGTAGGCATGCGGTCATGTTCTTGTCATATTGATACAATAAATTGAAATTCACCTTAAAATAGATTCCAGAGGAAGTTCTAAAGAGACCCGAAATGTGCTTTTATATTGCCTATGCATGCGTCAGCATGTCCGTTTTTTTCCGCAACCGCTTGAGCTCGTTCATAACCGAAGGCTTCTGGACATTTATTTGTTAAGTAGTAGACTATATAGAATAATATGCAGTTATTAGAGATAATTCATGTTCTCCTTACTCGTTGTTGCCGAGCCACTATTGTTTCCTAGAGTAGAATGTGGATTTATAATATTTCATAGACATTGTTTACACAGCCAGTTCTGATCTTTATGACCAGTCTCTTAGCTCTTTTTACATGAAATATTGTATTTTCTAAAGCTCATCTGATTTGGCAATTTAATTAGAATCTGAATTTTGCTAGAATTAAGTCTTAAGAATAACATGCCATGTCCTGGAGGGGCTGATCCTAGATCGGTGGCACTTGATCAATATGACCTCTTATTTTGTGGTGTATGTATTTCTTCCAGCAACGTGTGCCTGTGGACAGTAGTTCCCATCATGCCTCTCTCTGGCTGCCGTACCTCTGTGTTCACGTTCCAGTCGGCGGTTCACAGCTCCCATGTTCTCACCCGTCTGAACGATCAGAGACTGAGGGACGTGTTGTGCGACATCACGCTTGTGGTTGGTGGAAGGACGTTCCGGGCTCATTGCTCGGTGCTGGCCTCATGTAGCGACTACTTTCACAGCCGGATCATCCACAACACCCGTCCCAGCATGGTGCTAAATCTGCCAGACCAGGTCAGTCATCTGGATCATAAACTCTAACACATTACACTACAATAGATGACACTAACATACAATACAGTTCACTACAATAGATTACACTGACGTACAATACAGGCCACTACAATAGATTACACTAATATACAATACAGTTCACTACAATAGATTACACTAAAATACAGTACAGTTCACTACAATAGATGATCCTAAAATACACTACAGTACATTTCACTACAATACATGACTATAAAATACACTTCTCTACATTAGATTACACTAAAATACAATACTGTTCACTACAATGCATGACACTCAAATACAATAAAATACAGTTCACTACAATACATGACACTAAAGTACAACCCTGTTTCCAACCAAGTTGGGATGCAGTGTAAAATGTAGACAAAAACAGATTATGTGCAAATTGCAAAGTGCATTCCTCTTATTGTTTTACCTTTGAAGTCACAGGTAAAGTTTTTTTTTGAATGGGGGGAATACACAAGTTAATTAAGATACTCATGACTTATCATTAACATTTTTCAGTATTTACATACATATGTAAATATGTATGTGGGAAGCTGTGTGTCTATGACTTGGGAAGCTGTGTGTGTATGACTTGGGAGACTGTGTGTGTATGACTTGGGAACCTGTGTGTGTATGACATGGGAACCTGTGTGTGATTGACATGGGAACCTGTGTGTGTATTTTCCCACCCTGTTGTGGAGCAACTTATGAAATGTACAAAAAAAAGTAAATCCATCATCTCCCCATCTTCCGTAATTAATGTCAACAGGCTTCAGTAGCAATAATGCTATGGCAGGGGTAATGTTATGGTAGGGATGATGCCATAGATGGCGAAGAGGAGGCATTCTGGTGTCACAAAGTGCTTTTACAAAAACATCCAGCCTGAAACCCCAAGGAGCATGCAACAACAGTGTTGAAGCACAGTAGCTAGGAAAAACTCCCTATGGTGCCAGATTTTAGGAAGAAACCTAGAGAGGAACCCGGTTTCGAGGGGTGTGCAGACCTCTTATGACTGTCCTGGGTGATGTTTAAGTGTACAAGTAATAATTAATAGCAGAGTGGCAGCTGGAATCCTCAGGTATCGTCTTGATCTGCAACACAGCCAGGAGGGCTCCGGACAAGGTATTTTGGGCCTGGTACTCCAGAGGTGTGGGCCAAGACCTCATGTCCTCCTATGTTGAAACAGAGTAAGATACAATGAAAAAGTATAGCGCATCCCTGTCCCCCCCACGGAACAATGAAACCTTGTGTCTGGTTAAAACAAGTTTGCTGTTGGGAATAAAGGGTAATTTAGGATGCAGGCTTTAACTTATTTCCCCCTTCCAGGTGACCGTGGAAGGATTTGAACCATTGCTCCAGTTTGCCTACACCTCTCAGCTGCTCTTCACTAAAGACAACATCCTGGCCATCCACAAGTGTGCCAGTTTACTAGGGTTTCACAACCTGGAGATGTCTTGCTTCAACTTCTTCCTACCGAAGCTCCAGGAAGGCAGTAGGAACACTGATACAACAGAGGAGCCCATACGAGGAGAATGCTACCAGGCCCGGGGAGGGTCCCCCAATGTCAGCTTAGGCAACAAATTGAACACTGGCATAGACGGCGAGTCCTCATCCCAGAGAGGGCAACCCAACCAGGGCTCTCCTCCCAACCAGGGCTCTCCTCTAAACCAGGGCTCTCCTCTCAACCAGGGCTCTCCACCCAACCAGGGCTCTCCACCCAACCAGGGCTCTCCTCCCAACCAGGGCTCTCCACCCAACCAGGGCTCTCCACCCAACCAGGGCTCTCCACCCAACCAGGGCTCTCCTCTCAACCAGGGCTCTCCACCCAACCAGGGCTCTCCACCCAACCAGGGCTCTCCTCTCAACCAGGGCTCTCCACCCAACCAGGGCTCTCCACCCAACCAGGGCTCTCCTCCCAAACAGGCCGGGCCACCCTGCAACTGTGTAACGGCCGGCAGACACAGAGAACCAGACATTGCTGTGAAAGCCCAGAACACCGTTCCGGAGCAGTTCTGTTTGCAGACATGTGGTCCTCACATGTCACCCCTATCTGTCGGGGGACTGAATCCTTCCAGGGGTGCTGAAGTTTGTGTGTGCCCTGTCCTGGCCCTGCCCTGTGGGAGTACCTTTCAGACAGACCATGGCTCTGCCGCTACGCTCAGTGTCAGAGACATCCGAGACATGACCGCAGCAGTGTGTCCCATGGCAAGGGATCAGGGCGAGGGACGTCTAAGCCAATGTCCGCCCTCCTGTGACTTGCCATCTGCTGATGACCTTAGCTCGTCAGTGCTGAGTGAGGCAGAAGATGGGGAGATGGATAGTGATGGGCCTGTCGTTGGGAGCCTGCTGAGTGAGGCAGAAGATGGGGAGATGGATAGTGATGGGCCTGTCGTTGGGAGCCTGCTGAGTGAGGCAGAAGATGGGGAGATGGATAGTGATGGGCCTGTCATTGGGAGCCTGCTGAGTGAGGCAGAGTCTAACTCGGGGTCGCTTGGAGGGTCCGGGCCGGGAGAAAACACCGATCTGCAGCTGCCTGCTGAGTTCCATCTGCTGGCTACAGATGAAAGTTCTGAGGAGAAAAAGATGGAGGACACTGGTGGATGCCCCATGTTCCTCAGACAGTCACGAAAATCAAGTCAAGAACCTGCGTTAGAACAGAGAGGGCAGCCTTGTCCGGTTGTGGGGGCTCATTTTGCTGACTCCTCTTTTCCTGACTCTGCGCTTTCAGACCCCTCCCTCTCTGGTCTGAGATCGGAGGAGGGGGGATTTGGGCTCATAGAGAGGACCAGCGTTGAGAGGGAGGTGGCGGAACATCTGGCCAAAGGATTCTGGCCTGACCTAAACCCCTTACAGGCAAACCCTCCCTCTGATCTCCCTAATCTGGACCCCAAGGATAATCGAGGTCTAAGAAGAGTTCCTCATCTAGACCCCATGGAGAATCGAGGTCTAAGGAGAGTTCCTCATCTAGACCCAATGGAGAATCGAGGTCTAGGGAGTGTTCCTTATCTAGACCCTATGGAGAATCGAGGTCTAAGGAGAGTTCCTCATCTAGACCCTATGGAGAATCGAGGTCTAAGGAGAGTTCCTTATCTAGACCCTATGGAGAACCAAGGTCTAGGGAGAGTTCCTCATCTGGACCCCTTGGAGAATCGAGGTCTAGGGAGAGTTCCTAATTTGGACCCCATGGAGAACCAAGGTCTCAGGAGAGTTCCTCATCTGGACCCCATGGAGAACCAAGGTCTTGGGAGAGTTTCCCATCTGGATTCCATTGAGAACAGCAGTTTTGAAAATGTTCCTAATCTGGACCCCATACATATTCGAGGTTTAAGGAGACTTCCTACTCTGAGCACTGTGGAACACAGTAGTCTTGGGAAGGATGCAGACTTCCACTGGCAGCTGGACCTCACATCCAATCCAGGGGACTGTCCCTTCCTAAGGGAACTGGGGACCGGAGAACGAGTAAGGATGGAGGAGATGGGAGAGGATGGTTTGACGGAGCAAATGGGAGACGAAGGAGGTGAGGGGATGGGAGGGGCAGTGGAGGTAGATAAATTAGGGGAGACGGCAGAGGACCAATTCCCCGGGGGAAATGACAGCCTGTCCCAGTCAGAAAAGAGTCCCTACATGTCATCGGTTAACTCAGGAGAGGACTCAGATCTAGACACAGATGGAGACACAGAGAGAGAGGCCAACCACAGGAGAGCACAAGAGGTATGTGGAATTACTGTTTCTATTCCAGATGAATCCAGAACATGAAAAACAGAGTTGGCCGAAAGATTGTAGATTGTGGTGGAGATCATCAAGTGGCTATGTCAGGGAGGTTAGACTCAACCTCTATGTCATCAAGCTCTTTGGAAGGGTTGCACGAAAGAATTGGACCCACAAATTGCAGCGCCTGAACTCTTTCTTTTCTGGTCAGATGAGCCAAGAATAAAATACTTTGAATTCTGCCCACAATTGGCTTGTTCGTCAGCAAAAAGGAACCGCGTAGAAAAAGCACCGGATACCCACAGAAAATGTTGTTTTTTTTAAGTAGGCACTTCAGTGTTTTTCTTAAAACTGGGGTTTTACAAAGCCTTAACACAACTGTAGGCAGTAAAACAAATAAAACTAAAACTATAAAAAGTATAAAATAAAATAAAATAATTTTCAAGACTGTTGTATCATGAAGCTAGTTGAGAGACTTTTGACTGATACTGTTAATGGTAATTGTAATGCATTTAAATGCCTCTAAATTTTTGTTGTGGAGAAATCTAGAATTCACCAAATATGGCACTAATGAATTAATTCATCAGTAATGCTGTGAATGCTCAGCTAGCCAGAGCTGATCAACTATACACAAACGCAGCGTGCTCAAGTAGATCGCTACTTGAGCATGTTCTCAATTAAAACGTAACTCAATGACAATAAATTATAATAAAAAATACTTTGTATTATAATTTGTATTAGATTAACGTGTCATCCTCTGTCATCACGGCTACAACGGGTTTCCTCTTCACTTGCTCATGGATAACAGTCCATAACGGTGCCATGAGAGTTCTGTTTTACAAATTTTGCTACAAACCAAAAAGATCTCATTATGCCATGCCATAATACCGCCAATATTATATTTTTTATAAAAGTCTTGAATATCTAAGCTCTCTATGTTGTTAAATTTTTCAGACCTTTATTTTTATACCTTTCACAGAAACATAGTTACTAGTTACTGTGTCTGTGTTGTCCCCAGGTTTGTCTTTCCTTCCCAGTGGATCAGATCTTGTCGGTCAGTCGTAGTGCATTTCAGCAGCTCATCAGACGGCAGCACCTGACCCCGGAACAGTTGGAGTTTGTCCATGACGTCCGACGCCGTAGTAAGAACCGTGTGGCCGCCCAGAGATGTCGGAAGAGGAAGTTAGAAGGAATCAATCAACTGGAGAATGAGATCAATGCTTTGGTATGTTTGCCAGTAATTGTTTTCTGTCTGTAAATGTTCTTCTCTTTGTCAGTAATTAATCATCTCATATCATGTCAAGTAAGTTGTGATGTATCTATGAGGGTGGGCTGAAACCTAATTTCCTCTTGGCAACAGAGTAGAGAGAAGAAGAGGCTGGTGGAGGAGCGTGTCACATTGCAGAGGACCATGGATGAGATGTTACAGAGTCTAACTGGTCTCTGTCAAAGCGTCTGCAAAGAGGCTGGAGTCTGTTCTGAGCCAGACCTAGCCAAGTACTCCCCTGAGCTTACTCTCTCTGCCCTGCTCACCCCGCTGGCGTCCCCCTGCCTCCCACTTTCCTGCCTACCCTCAGGACAGGAGCAAATCCAGGGGGAGACAGCCTCTGAGAACACCTCTCCTGTCACTGCAGATGGAACCCCAGATCCTTCCAACACAGACAAATGCCAACTTCAGCCTTCCCTGTAGAACTGCCCCTCAGCCTGCTCTAGAGAACTGCCCCTCAGCCTGCTCTAGAGAACTGCCCCTCAGCCTGCTCTAGAGAACTGCCCCTCAGCCTGCTCTAGAGAACTGCCCCTCAGCCTGCTCTAGAGAACTGCCCCTCAGCCTGCTCTAGAGAACTGCCCCTCAGCCTGCCCAAGAGAACTGCCCTTCAGCCTGCCCAAGAGAACTGCCCTTTAGCCTGCCCAAGAGAACTGCCCTTCAGCCTGCCCAAGAGAACTGCCCCTCAGCCTGCCCTAGAGAACTGCCCCTCAGCTTGTCTTGGCGAACTGCCCCTCAGGTGTTGATAGCAACATGTTTTTTTGCCGCCTCAATGTATTAACCCTTTAGACTTTAACGCAGTTTGAAATCCAACCCTGGTCTATCACAAACCCTTTGAAGTACTTACTGTATTGTATCTTTTCAGGTGATTCCCTTTTTCATAATGTTTATGAATTAATATTTTTACAAAATGCATATCTGGCCAAATGTACCACGTGCAAGCTGGCCATTCCACTACATCTACATATTCTTTTCTGCCTTTTTTGTGTCATCATGGCTATCCATTGAATTTCAATCTGGTCTGTCATTTAAGTCATACAGTCAGATAAATATTCATAAATATGAAAGATTGAACAAATGTTTTATTCAACAAACAAATGAACTCTCACTTGTGTACCAGGGCAAAACCATCCATCTGATCAGTCATTGTTGTTGAGTTAGGTAATTATGTTTTTTTTACATTTTAATTGTTTTAACAAATCTACCTTTAGTGCACTAATTCATTGAAATGGCGAAATCTTTGAGAAAGTTTGTCAAGGTTCTATGTTTGGAGGTACATGTACATATAATGGTTATATTTTGTTTGGTACAGTATTATAAAATAGAAAGCATCCATTATATACACTTCTCAAATAAATAAGGGAACACTTAAATCAAACATTGGGTTTTGCTGAACTAAATATATTAAAGATCCAAATCTTTACATCTACAATCTAATTTGTTGAGAACAAAAAGACGTCAACAACTGTCAAATGAGACCAACCAATTGAGAGCAGGATTCAAACTCACACCAAAAATCTAAGTAAACTTTTTAAATCACAGGCTGTTCCAACTTGTGTGAATTTCATCCAGGCAACTCATAATGTGTCTCAGCAGTGTGTGTCGCCCCCCACAAGCCTGTATGTGCTCCCAACAACATCTTCTGATGAGATGGTGGATGGTGTCCTGGGGGATCTCCTCCCAGACCTGGACCAGGGCATCAGTGAGCTCCTGGACAGTTTGTGGTGCTATTTGTCAAAGTCAGATGCACCGATGCATAACATCCCAGAGGTTCTTAATTGGATTCAGGTCTGGGGAACGTGAGGACCAGTCAATAGAATCAATGCTTTCAACATCCAGGAACTGCCTACACACTCTGGCCACATTGTCCTGCACCAGGAGGAACCCAGGACCCACTGCACCAGCGTAATGTCTGACAATGGATCTGAGGATTTCTTCTCGTTACCTAACAGCAGTCCAGGTTCCGTTGGCCAGCAGATGGAGGTCTGTGCAACCCTCCAAGGATATGCCTCCCCAGACCATCACTGACCCCCCAAGGATATGCCTCCCCAGACCACCACTGACCCCCCAAGGATATGCCTCCCCAGACCATCACTGACCCCCCAAGGACATGCCTCCCCAGACCATTAGTGCCGGAAGATGTTGCAGGCAGCATTTAGTTCTCCACGGCATCTCCAGAAACGTTCTCGTCTGTCACATGTTCTCATAGTGAACCTGCTCTCATCTGTAAGAGAATGGGGAGCCAATGGCGGACCTGCCAATCCTGGTGTTCTCTGGTGAATGCCCATCGAACTGCATGGTGCTGGGCTGTGAGCACAGGTCCCACAAAAGGTCTACAATCGCTTATGCTTCCTAACAGCATTACATGTTCCCTTCATTTTTTGTAGCAGTGTATATATGTTGTGTGAGTGTACAAATACACGCACACACATTTGTGTGTGTGTATATGTACAATAACAGTCAACGTTTGGACACCTACTCATTCAAGGGTATTTCTCTATTTTTACTTTCCACATTGTAGATTATTAGTGAAAACGTAAAAACTATGAAATAACATATGGACTCATGTAGTAACTAAAATGATGTTAAGATATTGTTCAGTTGAATGGCTTGAGCCCATTTTTCTCTGGGGGCCAAAGACTTTTGCACAGTAAAATCTCTAAACTAGCTGTGTTTTTTGCATAAGTCTGTCTCACTGCAGGATTTCCATGAATGTGTCCATGAATGTGTCCATGAATGTGGCCATGGGTGTGGCCATGGGTGTGGCCATGGGTGTGGCCATGGGTGTGGCCATGGGTGTGGCCATGGGTGTGGCCATGGGTGTGGCCATGGGTGTGGCCATGGGTGTGGCCTTACTTATCTTATAATTTTCATCCACCTCTGTTGCAGTCAATCTGCCCTGATTTGTGTATTTGTGTTGAGAGAAAAAGAAAAATATATAAATGACCTTGTTTCCAACATGTATTATGCTTTTTCTAACATAACAGTAAATGCTTGGTAAGAAATATGTGGCTGTCTTGTTTTGCTTTCTGTCAGCATGTCCAGTAGGACAGGGAGAGAGGTGGGTTCATCTGGGAGTTAAACTCTGTTCCCAGGGTCTGTGTCCAGTAGGACGGGAGAGAGGTGGGTTCATCTGGGAGTTAAACTCGGTTCCCAGGGTCTATGTGTCCAGTAGAACGGGGGAGAGAGGTGGGTTCATCTGGGAGTTAAACTCTGTTCCCAGGGTCTGTGTCCAGTAGGACGGGAGAGAGGTGGGTTCATCTGGTAGTTAAACTCGGTTCCCAGGGTCTGTGTCCAGTAGGACGGGGGAGAGAGGTGGGTTCATCTGGGAGTTAAACTCGGTTCCCAGGGTCTATGTGTCCAGTAGAACGGGGGAGAGAGGTGGGTTCATCTGGGAGTTAAACTCGGTTCCCAGGGTCTATGTGTCCAGTAGGACGGGGGAGAGAGGTGGGTTCATCTGAGGGTTGAACTGGGCATTTCACCTAAATTGGTCAAATTAAGAGACTAAAGTTGGGCTGGATTATTTCTGGTCTGTGCTGATTTTGCACAAAAGGGTCAGTTCGGGGGAGTGTAACTCATCCAGTAGATTAGAAATCATACTACATAGGAGTACAGAATATTACTACACTTCTAAAAGCATGTGAACACAATGCCTTTTCTGAATCTTGTGCAATAATTTGGAAATGGAGCAAAGAAAAGGCCTACTAAAAAGAAATATCCAACACTTGTGAACTGGTTGACCTTATCTGACAGGTCTGGTGTTTGAACTGGTTTAGCTAAGCGGACAGGTCTGGTGTGTGAACTGGTTTAGCTTAGCGGACAGTTCTGGTGTGTGAACTGGTTTAGCTAAGCGGACAGGTCTGGTGTGTGAACTGGTGCACTGCAGTTGAGTGTGTATTACCGACCTCCGCCACAACACGGCGATCTAACATCCCTCCGAAATGGGGCGTTGAAGCGATGCTTTACCCGCGAGTTCTCATTACACCTCCATCTCCTTCGCTCGTTGTTACGGTTTCTGGTGATGGAGCAGAATGCTCTGTGCATTTCAGGTTTTATGGATGTACAGTTTCCCTTCGGAGGCCCGTCGATTCAAAGGTAAGCTATGCGATATTATTTTGAAGTATTGTACGTGTACCCAAGGGCGGTGACACCGTTACACAATACATACGATGTTGGTTTACATTAGAATTGCCGAATAGCCAATTCACACCTCTGCGTTGGTTCGGCATCATCTATGTTGTGATGATGCGTCTCTTTCCGTGTGTTATTCTAGCGCTAATCTCCAGGCCTGCAACATCATTAATGCAATCTTGACGTTTTATTTTTCATAAATAACCTTTATCTTTTAGAAATGCCATACGTCAACAGCATTAGACTAGAGCATACAGCAGTGTTAGGTTAGGCTTTGAATACAATAAGGTTGAAAATAGTCTAACTCAAGCATATGTTCGGTTAGGCTAGTTGTTTTTAATGTGCGTGCGTGTGTGAGAGAGATACACACACTGGCGTACCTACTCCTGTCACAACAACCTGCTGTGCTATAGACACAGCCAAAAAGAGCCATTGACTCCTTATCCAGCTCTTATCAGCCAAACACATGATAATGCAGCGATTTACAAACGGCAGATCACCGCCTGATTTGAAATGAGGCCGCGAGAATAACTACAGAAAAAAATCATATTTAATAGAGCCATGGTAGTGTAGTTATGAGTCTAGCCAGTGAATAACCACTTTATAATCAGATGTGCTTTCTCTATCCGTGTCTTTCTTCATTTCTATCTCACGTTTTATACGTCTACATCTCTCTCACGCACAGTTACATTTCAAGGTCTAATTGGCATGGGAAACATTTGTTTACAATGCCTACAAACTAGCAAACAAGCACTTTCTTAAGATAATAAAATTGAACAAAAGTTAAAGAAACAGTCAGAGATTCAGTCTTTCCCTCACGTGCAGTTTACTAAGTTACTTTACTGTTTACTTTATTAATACTTTACTAATTTACTAATTGGTCAATGTTTTGCAATTAATAAAGTCTCTATTTTAATGATTACAATCTCTATTTTAATGAAAATAGTATCCATTTAATTGAAAACTATTACATTTTAATGAAGACAGGCTCTATTCAGGTTGGTCTCTTCTCGCTAAATTCGGTTGTCTTTTGCTTGGTTCCTGGTAAATGCATGGTGTGCATGTGCATGCATACATATGTGTGGTGAAGGCGTGACAGAGTGACTGAGAAATGCCAACAACCGCAGATGTAAAAAGGGCTTTATAAAATACATTAAATTGATTGATTGACTGAGAGGGAGTCTGTTTTAACGCTAGCCTAGATCCACCAGAAAGATGAAATGTAAGGGGTCTGGTTGTCAACACTCAGGATGAGGTTTAGGATGAGGTTTAGGATTATGCAGAGCCCTAATTAATATAAGACTGAGGATGATATGGAGGATGAGGCTAAGGATAAGATGGAGGCTGAGATGGAGAATGAGGCTGAGAATGAGATGGAAGATGAGGCTAAGGATAAGATGGAGGCTGAGATGGAGGATGAGGCTGAGGACGAGGTTGAGTATCCACTGACCAACAGTCAGTATTTAGAGAGTGATGTTTGTCAGTGAACGAGAGTGGTGTTGGTCAGTGGATGAGTGTGGTGTTGGTCAGTGGATGAGACCAATTTTTGTCAGTGGATGAGACTGTTGTTTGTCAGTGAACAAGAGTGGTGTTGGTCAATGGATGAGTGTGGTGTTGGTCAGTGGATGAGACCGATGTTTGTCAGTGGATGAGAGTGGTGTTGGTCAGTGGATGAGACTGTTGTTTGTCAGTGAACAAGAGTGGTGTTGGTCAATGGATGAGTCTGGTGTTGGTCATTGGATGAGACAGATGTTTGTCAGTGGATGAGAGTGGTGTTGGTCAGTGGATGAGAGTGACATTGGACAGTGGATGAGTGTTGTAGTGCTGTGAATGCATGTGGTTCTGGTCAGTAGATGAGAGTGGTTTTAGTCAGTGGATGAGAGTGGTGTTGGTCGCTACTGAAACAAAGCAGACAGGAGGGGAAGACACACCCTCTTCAACATCTTTAATATTTAATGAGGACTCCAGTTGGGAGACAGAAAGGAAAAGAACCAGCCGTCCGGGAGGGAAACGAGGATGTGTTTATCTCAAGGGATTGACACAAACACACACCTCCATACCAACACATACACACATATAGTGACTTGTCATGGATGAAGGCTTCTGCCTAGCCATGTTGTATTAGCATGCACAGGCTGGGTATGAGGGGAGGCGGCTAACCGGGGGAGGGGGGGCTAACCAGGAGGAGGAGGGGCTAACCAGCAGAAACACGAGGCATAGTGGATTTATTTTAATAATTAAACATATTTAGTATATCTTATCTTAGTATAAGTCTTTTGAGCAAAAATCAATATGGTTGTCAATCTAGCATATATAGTAGTGATTGATTTATACTGTATGTCTGAGAACCAAAGTTACCCTTTATGTTCAATATCAAGGTCTATTGTCCATTTTCAGACTTTGTATGTTAATTGTCTCTATTTTCAGTGTCTGGGTTTTTATGTTCTGTGCCTCTTTATGTTTTGTGTTAAATTACTCTTCATGTTCAGTGTCATTGTGTCCTTATGTCTCAGTCTCTTTATAGTAATTGACAGGTTCTGTGTTCCAATCTTTTCTATGTTCAGTCTTTCTATGTTCAGAGTCTTTGTGTTCCATGTCAGGGTGTCTTTATGTTCAGTCTTTCTATGTTCAGAGTCTTTGTGTTCCGTGTCAGGGTGTCTTCATGTTCATTGTTTTTTTATGTTCAGTGACAGGATAAGCACATCTTAAATTCACACCATTTAATAGCAAAGAGAATATTCTAGTAGTCTGTCATGACTGTAGGGCTTGTTCAGACAGTGCTTGCTTCTAATAGATTGTGAGATAAAGAGAATAGTCATGAACTATGGGCTGCAAATACATATGTGACATATTGTTCTTGTGAACATTATGTCGATTATGTAGTATCTGTGTGAGCAGTATGTTGATAGTTTAGTACTTGTGTGAGCAGTATGGTGATATAATTGAGTGTTTCTGCGAACAGTATAGTGATATAGTTTAGTTTTGTGTGAACAGCATGGTGATAGTTTTGTATTTGTGTGAACAGTATAGTGATTGTTTTTGTATTTGTGTGAAGAGCTTGGTTTGTTGGATCTTGTTGTTACAGGTTAAGTGTTTGATTTCATGCAACACAACGCCTTGCCCCAGTGAGATGTCTAACCAGTAAACTCCAGACCTGCAAAACGTGTAGTGCCCCAGACCTGTAGAACGTCCAGTCACTAGTTCCCTGTACCTCCAGTCCCCCAGACCTGTAGAACGTCCAGTCACTATTTCCCTGTACCTCCAGTCCCCCAGACCTGTAGAACGTCCAGTCACTATTTCCCTGTACCTCCAGTCCCCCAGACCTGAAGAACGTCCAGTCACTAGTTCCCTGTACCTCCAGTCCCCCAGATATCCAGCCACACAGATCTCCAGCCGCCCACATCTCCAGATCTCCAGTCTGTAAGGCACCACTCCAAGCATTGTTCCTTGACTGCATCATCTAATGGATGCCTGAAGTAACTATAGTACCAGCGACTCTGAGTGAAGGAACTCAGAACTGAACTGAGTGGAGTTAAAAATGAGTGGTCAGATAGGAGAGTCGGTTTTCAACATCTATGTTGGTGAGGTCAAGAACAACAACCAGAATCAGCACTTCGTCAGAGGTGTAGGCAGAGTGGCTGTGATATCCGAAGGGGATGCTAACGCCAACCAGATCACCCAGACTGGGGAGGGAGGAGGAGGAAGGACATCAGGAGGCGTGACGTCAGGAGGCGTGACGTCAGGAGGCGTGACGTCAGGAGGCGTGACATCAGGAGGCATGACGTCAGGAGATGCGATGGCTGGAGACGCAATGACAGAAGACGCCAAGGCAGGAGATGCAACAGGAGAAGACGTGACAGGAAGAGATGTGGGATCTCACCCTGTGGCGGTATGATGATTAATTGTTTTAGATGATTTAAAGGCAGTATCATAATTTGAAGAGCAAAGTGTAGTGCTTCCCAAATGTTTTTACCCATTAAATTGTTACTTTCCTAAACCTTTTTTTCTAATTTTTCTCCAAGCTTATTGGAGGAAAATATCCAATGGCTGGTCCTTGAACTTAAGATCATTTAGAAAAACTGAGGAAATAAGCAGGAAATAAAAACAATGTCTGACATTTTCAAACATTCTTTTTATGATTTTAGTTTTTAATGTTTTGTATCACAAGTTGGGTCCACTTTTAGAATGATTTAAAATCTCACCTTAACAGGTGTCTGAAATAAAGACAGGGATGGAAGAACAGCAGGACAAGATCATCATCTGGGGTACAGATTCCCAGTGCGATGACCCCGAGCTGGCTGAATTTGAGATGCTGGAGTGCCAGGAGCTGGATGCCTACCTGGTTGAGGAGGAGGTGGATGAAGGAGTATTGCAGGAACAAAGAGCAAGACATGGGAACATCCTCCTGGACCAGCCTGTCTCTGTGGTGGAGTTAGTTTCTAACCAAAGGTCCAAGAGAGAGCGAAGAGGGTCGAAGACTATCCTACAGGGCCCAATTGAGCCAGATACGGCTCCTGCGTCCCAACTTTCCAGGACTAGGACAATGGGAATAGTGGACTGTGTGGCCAGGGCAGAGTTCAGCTCTGAGAATGATGTCTTTGTGTCCTGCCTGTCCACCATGTCCAGTTTGGGTGGCAGTATGGCCAGTGCTGTGGATACTGCTGGACAGACCCAGGCCACCACCACAGACTCCTGGCACGTCCCCCCCGGACCAAACAGAACCATAGCAGATGAACTGACCCTTGCCTCTCAAACCTCTTCCACAATAACAGACTGCAGCAGGGCCTTCCAGCAATCCAGAAAACACCAGGCACCATTTATAAGCACAATAGACGAAGGTGGGCAACATCAAGCTGAATCTAGAAGCACAATTCAACAAGCCAAACAACCTCAGGTGCCAGCTGAAAGCTCAATACAAAAAGGTGAGCTTGACCTGAACCAGAATAAAACTATTAGGTCTGACGAGGTTGCCGATGTAAAAGCACAAGTTAGTAAAGGCGTCATAATGGGTCAATGTAAGAGTAAGCCGAACATGAGGGAGCAGGACTACAGAGAGCACAACCTGAGCCGGGAGCCCAGGTCCAGGGAGGTAGGAGGAGGGGCTGTGGAGGACGAACGTGTGTTTCCTCCTGATGTGAACCACAACTCACCTGCCAAATCAGTTACCAAGAGGATTCAATCGGTTCCATCCGAAGACTTCAAGAAACAGGACTCTTTTGAAAAAAAAAATAAGAAACAAGGTTCTTTTGAACAAACCATGAGGAAAACAACCTCGTTCGAACAAAGCTTGAAAAAAACAACCTCGTTTGAAAACACCACAAAGAAGTCAGCCTCATTTGATAGAAGCTTGAAAAAAGAACCTTCTTTTGACAGAACGCTGAGGAAGCAGGGTTCGTTTGAACGTAGCGCCAGTCCTTCCAGTCTGGAGGGGAGGAAGCCTTGGGGAAGCCCAAGCAGAAGCCCTAGTCGGCCAGCCACCCCTACCTGGTCTCCCAGGAGACAACCCCCCAACTCCCCTGCCAAGACCAGCTCCAGACCAATGTTGTCCACCTCCCCATCTAAGATGAGCCATCGAGCCTCCAGCCAGGACACCAGCGGTTTCCCCCAGCCGGCCACCCCCCCTGGCCTCAGAGTGCCGAGTACGGTCTGTGTGACCAGCAGCATTCCAAAACCCATGTCCCCACAGCCACCTGCTGTCCCCAGGAAGCCCTCGCCACTTTACCAACCCAAAGCCGCCCGCCCTAAGATCATCACCTATGTCCGTAAAAGCCCCCTGGTGAAGGTCCAGTCCGAAGAGACAGAAATTGGCCCATATGAGTCTTTGACGCTCCCTCCTCGTTTGCCCACCTCCCACCCGAGCCCTCTTGCAGCCCAAAGGGAGCCCCATAAGGCTGGGAAACATTCTAAGGCCTCCCAGGTGCTTTGCTCGTCCAACACCCTATTTGATAAATACCGCCAGGAGGTGCAAAAAGCGGGAAACTTCCCCCCGGGTACCGGCATGACTTCACTAGGCATCAAGCCTCCCAGTCACCCTCCTCCTTCTCACAGGCTCTCTGGGAAGTCTGAGAGCTTCCATGGAGAACTGCCGAACCGCTACATGTTGGAGGTAACAGAGTGGATGCTAACGCTATTCCATCTTAAAGCTTTTATTTGATTGTACATTTTTGCATGCTTGCAAATCCTTTATACTCGCTGAGTGTTGAGAGACACTAAACGTTTAATAAACCTGCATTGATCTGATAATGCCCGACAATGACTTATGTTCTCTCTCTTTAGTTGGGTCCGGCACCTCCAAAGCTGGGTCCCCAGGAGGGTACAGGTGTGTACTGCTCTCCCAGGTCCAGAGGGCCCCAGCTGGGTTTAGGGGCTGTCACCCGCCAGCCTGCTGCAGCAAAAGCCAGGACCATGCTCCAGGGTCAGAGCCAGATGGGTCAGAGATCCGGGGTCACAACCCTCAGCCACCCAGGACAGCCTGGGGCCACTCAGGGACATCATGATCCCACAGGTAAGGGAGGTGGGGAGGTAGGCAGAGCCATGACAGAGGGCTAGAAAATAGGAAAAAAGAGAGGTTGGAGATAAAATGGGGAGTGCTTCATTCTGCATGCTGTGGTAATTTGCACCATAAGTTGTCTGATTTGAACTGTTGATGATCTCATTTAGTCTTCAAGTATCCTAGCAGGTATAAGGGCTGATTTCCTAGTGGCTCCCTCTTGATCTGTTTTGGCCAGTGGACAGTTTGGAATAATTTGGTTGATGTGGGGAGGTAGGGTCAAACAGGTAACCTGCTTTCCTCAGAAAAGTGGTATTAATAACTTATTCGCTGTACAGTGCACATTTAGAAAAGGAATCAGGCTTTTTTTAAGGTTTTATGTGCATTTTATTTTAGTGAGAAGGACTTTGATGTTGAATTACAATTTCTTTTTTCTCATCACCACCGTCTTTCAACTTCAAGCCCTCTACTACCAATGTCCTATTACAAGCCCTAGGCTCAGTTCACATATTATTTGAGAAGTTTATATATATGTATGAGGCTTGACTGAAGAAACAGTTACATTATTTGAAGTGCAAATAACTTGACAGTACTGTTATCTAATCCCTGCATTCACTGCCAAGTCCTCATTCAAACATGTCAATTAAAATCATGTTCCCCATTCTGACAGAGCTAACAAATGCAATAGTGCTCATTGTTTATGTGTGTACTGTATCTGCTATGATGATCATGACCTTAGGATCTACCGTATGACCTTATAGCAGACCACTCACCTAGTGGGTTCACTTCTGAATTCCTACATCTTCCTGCAACTATTTTATGCCTACACATCTTTGTAAGTTGCTAGGATATAGTATTTAAGGAAAACGACCGGTCATGATCCATTCCTACCCTGCCCTTCTAGTAGACCACAGAAGACCAAGTCCTGAGACCTCCCAGTCCAGGACCCCTCTTTCTAAAGCGGGTCAGTCTGGTCTGCGACCTCCAGGCTTCTCGGCCTTGCCACCTGCCCGTCTGGCCACCTTCGGCTTTGTGCGGTGCTCCTCCGTCACCTCTGTCTCAAGCAACCAATCAACAGACAGCAGCCACAGTGACCCCTGCAGACCTTCACAAGGTGAGTCTCATAAATAGGAACAAGCGTGTACATGTACAGACCGAGAGATACAAACAGGTTAAATTGGGCAAAACCAGCAGGAGCTGATCTCCTGCACATCAGTTGAAAATGACATCAGTTTTCATGGGGTGTCTTATCTTTATTACATGACTGAATGTTCGGAATGAGATCTAAAGGGATCTGAGCTCCCGTAGTTCAATTGGCTCTTCCACTTACCCAATCCCTGCATACAAGCACAGAGGTTACCGTGACAAACACACCCACACTGTGTTAAATCACCTTTTTCTGGTCCCTGTTGTCATGGAACCCTCTGTGCTTGTATGTCGGGTACCATGACAAACACACACACACTGTAAAAGGACAACACATTTTTGTCCATGGATATCTAATAAAGGCAAACTTCACAAACGCACCCACAAACTTCCTGTTAAATCCTTGTTTCTTTTCCCTGATCCATTATTCAGGGTGATCAATACATTGACGCCTGAATCTCTATATGTGAATTCCTTATGTCTTTATATGTGACTTTCTTATGTCTTTATATGTGACATCCTTATGTCATTATATGTGATATCTTTAACGCTGCTCTTAATGTTTTTGTTATTGTCAGGGTCAGAGCTAGTCTTAATATAAGTGTATTGTGAGGGTCAGTGCTGGCCTTAATATTAGTGTATTGTCAGGGTCAGTGCTGGTCTTAATATTAGTGGTGTTGGTCCTTATTGACCGTAGCCTCCTACCGGAAAGGAACGACTGAAACAGTTTGTGTCCAGGGTGGGAGATGGTCAGCCTCAATCTTTCCAGCGCGCCTCAGGGTCCTGGTGGTGTACAGGTCCTCAAGGGATGTCAGACTGCAGCCAATCACCTTCTCTGCAGATCAAATGGCTCGCTGCAATCTGCTCTTGTCCTTGGCAGTGGCAGCAGCATATCAGATGATGATGGGTCTGTAGTCATTAAGTCCTGTGATCCTTGGTTTTCTTGGGGACAGGAATGATGGTGGAGGTCTTGAAGCAGGTTGGCACATGGCGTGTCTCCAGTGAGGTGTTAAATATGTCTGACAGCTGGTCAGCCCGGTGCTTTAGGGTGGTTGAAGAGACAGAGTCTGGCCTAGCTGCTTTGCGGGGGTTCTGTCTTTTAAACAATCTGTTAACGTCCCTCTCCAGGACAGAGATAGTTGTGAGTTGGGCAGTTTGGGAGTGGCCCATACCCTTGCTGAGGTGGGGGAGGTGGGCTGGAGCTGGGGGGTGGAGTCACAGGGAATGGTGTCATGACTGTCCCATTGTCTTTTAAAGAGACAGTAGAACTTGTTCAGGTTATTGTTTAGATGAAAGGCGTTAATAGAGTGGGGGACTTTAGGCTTGTAGTTGATGGTCTGTCTCAGGCCCCTCCAGACAGAAGCAGAGTCGTTAGCTGAGCACTGCTGTTGTAATCTCTCTCTTCTTTCACCTACTTGCTAAGCCTGTACTTTGACGCTTTAAATCCATCCTTGTGCCCACTCCTGAACGTCTCCTGCTTTTTCAACCTTAGCTCTCTGAGCATAGCTGTGAACCAGGGTTTGTCATTGTTAAATCTCACCCTGGTGTGTGATGGTATACAGCAGTCCTCACAGATGCTGATGTATGAGGTCACAGCCTCCTTGAACTCATCCAGACTGTTAAAAGCAAACTTGAAAACATCACAGTCAGCACAGACTAAGCATGCCTAAAGATCCTCTACAGCTTCCATGGTCCACTGCGTTGATGTCCTACCAACAGGTTTACAGAGCTTTCATTTCTGTCTGTATGCAGGAATCAGGTGGACCATGACGTGGTCAGAGTGGCCCAGTGTAGCACTGAGGACAGCGTGATAGGCATTACTGACTGTAGTGTAACAATGATCCAGAATGTTCTCCTCTCTGGTCAGGCATTTAATTAATTGTCTGTATTTGGGGAGATTATGGCTGAGATTTCCTTTGTTAAAGTCCTGAGAACGATAACTGAGGAATCCGGGTTTGTCCGCTCCACCAAAGCTGTGCCTCCTGCACGTTGGCTTGCGGTGGAATGTAAACACCGACCAGAATGAATGAAGCAAACTCACGGGGGAGTAGAAAGGTCTACAGTTGATGTAGAATGATTCCAGACCAGGAGAACAGTGCTGTTGAATCACTGCTGCATCATTACACCGCCTACACCTGCCTCCACCTTTCATTTGGACAGAGAGTTCTGTGGCACCATCCGAGTTGGAAGCAGTGGGGCAAAAAAGTATTTAGTCAGCCACCAATTGTGCAAGTTCTCCCACTGAAAAAGATGAGAGAGGCCTGTAATTTACATCACAGGTACACTTCAACTATGACAGACAAAATGAGGAAATAAAATCCAGAAAATCACATTGCAGTCGAAAGAAGGTTTGCTGTGTCTCCCAGGACAGTCTCAAGAGCATAGAGGAGGTCCCAGGAGTTTGGCCGTTTCACAAGGTGTGCTGGACAAAGCAGTGAAAGTACATCAACCCTGTAGCAGGACCGGTATCTGCTCCTATGTGGGCCGTTCCTGGACGACAATGCATTTGATGCAATTGACTGGCCCTCATGTTCCTCAGACCTGAATCCAAACGAGAACCTCTGGGACGTTATGTATCGTGCATCTGATGCATCAATTAGCACCACAGAGGTCCAGGAGCTCATGGGTGCCCTGATCCAGGTCTGGGAGGAGATCCCTCAGGACACCATCTGCCGTCTCATCAGGAACATGCCCAGATGTTGTCAGGAGTGCAGACAGGCACGTATGGGCCAAACACACTACTGACGGACTTTATGAATTTCTGTGAAGACATTAAAGCAAATTGGAACAGCCTGTGATTTCAATCGTTTACTTTTTTTACTTGTCTGAGTGGATGAATCCAGCCCTCAAGTGTTGATGATTTTGGTTTCCATTGACCATTTTTACATTATATTTTTAATTTTTTTGAATTACACAATGTACTGTAAATATTTAGATCTTTAATATATTTCATTTCATGTGTGATTTAAGTGTTCCCTTAAGGGTTTGGAATAAGGGTCAGGTCAGTGGATAATGATTTCTCCTGTCTCCACAGGGCTGGAAATAAATCTGCTTTAACTATGTTCACACTGCTTTTTTTATGAAAGACTCCTCTTACCTTAAAAACCCACAAACAATCTGAAAAACGGAAGCAGTGTAGTCAGTCGTGAATGATTAATTTAGCCATAACAATTTTTTCCCTGTCTGTCGGTCTGTGTCGGTCTGTCGGTCTGTGTCGGTCTGTCGGTCTGTGTCTGTCTGTCGGTCTGTGTTTGTCTCATCCTACAGGTCCCAGTAACGGTAGTGATGACATCTCCATGGACTCCCATACCCCCGTCCACTGGCTCCCCAATCGTACCAGCCTCCACCCCCCCAACGCCCCAGTCCTCCAGCGGCGGCCCCTGCCCCCCCCTCCCTGCAGCTCTCCCCCAGGTACCAACAACTGTCAATCTGCCGTGCCCGCTTAATTCAACGTTCATATGAATGTCTTTAAATTGCCTTGCTTGCCAGTTAAAGTATAGAATTACTGAAACATATTGTGAAAAAAGGAAGCTATAATAAACACTGGGTTTTTTCGGCACTGTAAACTGGGTTCTGCTTAAACTTCAGGACAAGCTATAAGTTACTATAGAATGGAGTTCTGCTGCTCTTCTGTGATAGAAGGCGGTTTGCTACATCAGAGGGTTCTCAAACCTTTCATCATGACCAACCGCCACCATGTTTTTGATTTTTACACCCAAAATTGTATTTCTATTAATTATCTAACCGTTCATTAGGGGACGCTAGTTCATGGCTACAACAGAAATGTGATATAATTTATAACCCCAGTTTTTGCTCAGCATTCAGGAAGGTGGATCAGAGGGATGTAGATGTGGTTCAACCCACTGTCTCCTCCTCTAAACGCTTTGCAGTGGTCCCACCCAAGCCTCATTCCCCAGGTCAGTGTCCCACCCATGCCTCATTCCCAAGTTCAGAGGTCCCACCAAGCCTCATTCCCAAGGTCAGTGGTCCCACCCAAGCCTCATTCCCCATGTCAGTGTCCCACCCAAGTCTCATTCCCCAGGTCAGTGTCCCACCCATGCCTCATTCCCCAGGTCAGTGTCCCACCCAAGCCTCATTCCCAAGGTCAAGGGTCCCACCCAAGCCTCATTCCCCAGGTCAGTGTCCCACCCAAGCCTCATTCCCCAGGTCAGTGTCCCACCCATGCCTCATTCCCAGAGTCAGGGGTCCCACCAAGTGTCATTCCAAAGGTCAGGAGTCCCATCCAAGCCTCGTTCCCACTCAATGTGGGTTCTCTCTGATTCACATACACACCTGTTCAAAAGGTTGGGTTCACTTAGAAATGTCCTTGTTTTCGGGAAGAAAAGCACATTTTTGTCCCATAAAATAAACCTGTGTGAAGTTGATGTGACACCCAATGAAAAGGTTTGGCAAAATAGGCCTAATCGTTTGTGCTGTTACATTTTAGTTTTTTTTATATTAAAGAATATTGTTATAGTTCATTCTGAGGTCACTAACACCCTCTATTCTCTCTCTGTAGTCCGTAGACCCCAAACAGGTTGTGGTGAGTTGGTGGTCGGAGGTCAGGAGGATAAGTGTGACCATGCTCTGGTGCTGCAGTTGAGGGAACGCTGTGACAGGCAGGCCAGGCAGATCCACAGTCTTCAGACTGAGCTAAACAAGGCTTCTCTGGGACTCCATGTGTTCTCCATCACCACGCAACACTTCCACCTGAAGGTAAAATACTACCTAGAACTGTATTTTTCATCAATTGTGCATTTTATATTAAATTAGAAGAGATTATTATTTTTCTAAAACTTTTGTGGTTACCCTTTAGTTTCCATCTGTATGTAATGTTCTACAGACAGTAATACTATCTACAAACTAAACAACCGATTGGTTAATGCTCAATAAGGTTAGGTTTAGAATACGGTATAGGGTAAGAATTAAGATAAGGAATAGAAAAAAGTTTAGGGTTAGGATATTGATAAGGGATAGGGTTAGTAGGTAGTTAACATTTTACAGATAGTCAGTAGAAAATCTGTAGAGCATCTAAAGACACATTTGGGACTGCTCATAAAAATATACGCTCAGTGTGACTTAGGGGTCAAGTCACACTGAGCGTATATTTTTATTAATGATATAGTAGCTATGTAGTGTTAATAAAAACAATATTTATTTTGTTGGTTGTATTAAGAGTTTATTTAACCAATACATTTACCAATTTACCACAACAAAGCGGTCATCGTAGGCACAACGCATCACAGTGCCCGGACAGTGGGCATTCAAACCCTTGGTATATTGGCTTTATAACACAAACCACAGAAATGCCCTTTTGACATTTCAAATCGTTTACCAATGTACTCAGAATAATAAAAATCTATGTAAAACCTGATACAACATGTGTTATAAAGTGTTAAATGGTATGTCTTTAGTTGTAGTGGGAGTTTATTTACACAATAAGACATGAGGGGGAAACTTTACAGCCAACAACTTTGGCTTGGGGCCATATTAGGATTTCGAAATTACATGGCCACATTTGTTTTGTAATTTGTTAATCATAAAATGATTTTCAGGCCGGAAAACGGAAATAACGAAAACATATCCACAGTAGGTCCATTATAATGCCTAAATAATGTAACTTTTGAACCAGATCACACACATTGTTTCTCATGATATAACATTTTCATTTTAGTTAGTGTTTTTATGTAAAGCCATTTACATTATTGATTGCATCAATGAAATGTATGCTCTACAATATCACATATTTTTATCTCTTCTGGAACACCAACTACAATCTAGCAAGTGTAACACCTTCATCACAGACTCAGACAGACATAACAGTAATTATAAACTCGTATGGCAAACTCGCTATTGAAAAAAACACAAGAGGCTCAGGATATGCAAGTTAGAATTAATTATAAAGAAAATATACACAGGATTTCAAAGTATACAATTTCAAAGTATAAAAGTCACACATTTTGGGGAAATCCCAACTGTATGAAAGAGTTCACTCCTAAAGCCTATTTTGCGCCCTTCGTTTGAGCTCAAACCCTACCCAAGATGAATGTAATCCAAAGACCTGGTTTTATGTATGTACATGTCCCGCGTTGTAGAACTTTCCAGTTAACCTCTACATCTTCTCAGCCTGCGAGAAAAAAACAGCCTACTTTAATTATAAACGTATTCTCCACCCTACCGCTAGCGTTTGTGTGTTCACTCTCTTCACTCCCCAATCCACTCACCCAGCCCAAGTGATTCTCCCACTCCCACGAAATAAAACATCGGCTACCCAGAACGTTCAGAAAGGCGACATGCACAATTTACATTCGCAGGAGGGGAAAACAAACAAGGGAAGAGTACACCATTCGTTTCGCAATATGTGACGTATATATTATCTCTGGACAATTTTTTTCACTAGTTGTTACTAACTTTGTAATTCTAATGCGTGTTTTTTGTATTAGAAAAGCTAATTGCCACCTAGCAAGCTAACTTAAGTCCTAACTCCCATCTACCATGCAAACTCCTGTATGTATCTAGCAAGCTAACTTCTAATAGTGGGTGTGGCCAATTCCGCGATGGACTTTGATCACACCTAATACGAACAATAGTATCTGGGCTAATAACTTATTTTCTCAAAACTTGAAACCAGCGCAAGTTACTTTTAGAAAAGGCTTTAAAACAGCAGATATTTCAGAAATAAATTAAGACAAAAATATGAAAACATTACAAAATATGTTTACTAGGTTCATTTACCCTATTTTAATTGGGCAAAATATGGTCCTGCTATATCCTGTCTATTCTCTTAAATACTGTTTTGTCATGTTATTTTATGTTGGTGAAATACAATAAATAAATTATGCCTTATTATGACTTAGCTTGCCAACATCTACTGTAGTATTCTCGTTACAGTAAGTCTAACACGTTGTTCCCATCAGCGGAATGGATCCTTTTTGCGCGCTATTGGGTTTTACGGGTCACGTGGTTTGACCGAGCCAACGGCCGCGCCGCCTCGCGGGTAAGGTTCGGTGACACTGCTACCTATCTTTAGCTTTTGACTATTTTCTTTTCCTGCTAATACGCTCAAGTATTATACATCAAAACAATGTCCAGACAATCCAGTAAGTATACGTTTTCTTTGATTTAAAGTTAGCTGGTATGTAACTGTCTAGCTTGTCCTGAATACGTAGCAATCGTTTGCCCAGTAGTGGCTGCCGTCGTAGCTAGCTTGTAGTTAGTAATGTTGTGAATAACGTTTACATGAGTGAGCTAACGTTGAGCATTGATTTGCATTTCACAACAGAATGGTGTTAATAGAGATGCCAAAGAAGACCACATTAGATGTTGTTTAAGAAAATCTCATTTGGAATCAATAGTTCCACTTGGGACGTTGATTGGATGGACCTGAATTCTCCAGCCAGTGTTATAGGTTTTGCAGTTTTAACATAGCTAGACTAGTAATGTTATTAGACATTGTCTTTCTGTAATGTGTCAGAACTACACTGGTGTCTGTTATATGGTTATTGCCATGACATCAATGTTATCCTAAAGGTCTGTTGCTGTCTGTCAACTCACACCATTATAAAGAACTGAGACAAGTTAAAATGATCTCCAAAATAATGTAGTTTGTGTACTTTTTCTTAGTAGTTTAGTTTACTACCACAGGATGACATGATGCAAAGGTAACAAACACACATACAGACACCCGCACACCTGTTTTACAATTATATTGAACAAACACTGGTTAACCACTTTTGTCCTCCTCAGAAGCAGAGTCCACACTGGACAGCCATGCAGGGATTCTCCTAGGAATCATCTTTAATGTGGTGCATGGAGTTTAAATGGACAATGAAACTAATTACGCTGCATTTAAAAAATAAAATTGCCATGCAATCTGATGTATAGTGCATTCTGTCCATTTCTTTTAAAGAATGTATATAATCCTACAGTTAATTATCTTATGGATGAGGAAGTATATAGAAAATTGATGTATTTTTTATGACCTCAAGGAAGCCGAGATAAAGGATATCTCACTGGATTAAACCCGTTTTGCTGTATTGCTCCTTTAATTCCTGCAGACAGTCTTTAGTGTAAAAATTCTTATGGATATTTTGAGGATTATTTAAATGATTCCTGCAGGATTTATTTCCTGAAGGACAACCTACAGGATTGCTACATGATTCTTACAGGATCCTGCATGATCTGTCTTACAGGATAGTGCCCCCTAAAATCCTGCGACGGCTGTTGCACGCAGTGACAATATTTAGCACATTTCCACATATCTGTTGTTGCTAGAAAAGTTTACAGTTTTAAAGTTAATTTCCTGTGATTGTATGACATTTTTAAGCAGTGAAAAATAACTAGTAGTCCAATAAAATTTTCAACATACTTCATATCTAGTTTTAATTGTTTTTGTTTAGCCTGAAAATTGTACTTTTCCCCCAAATGGTTAATCATCATAATTTATAGTTGTACTCCATGTTTGCGGGAGGGGCAGCAGCAGGAGAATTGGGGTTTCTTTTCCAGACGGATCACAGACGAAGCATGTGTCTGTGGGTGCATCAAGCGTTCTAAACAGGCAATTATGTATATTTTTATAATGTTTTCGTGTTAAGCGCCATTGGGAACCCCCAGAAAGCATAATGTTTACAATTCCATTAAATTAACTTTTAGACTGCAACATTTCCTCCTAGTCCCTACAAAAAATGCATAATGTTTCTTCCCACATTAGAAAATGTGTTAAAATGCTAAAATATATAGCATTTGCAGTGGGGGGCCCCCGGATGGCGGTGCCCTAGGGCTGCAGTGCGGTAAACCGGCCCTGTGTGCTCGTGCATGTACTTGTCAGATCGGGGGCGCGTGTGGGTGGCTAGCCAAGCCCGGCTAGGGAAGGCAGACACACAACAGACAGGGCAGTGCTGGCAGCAGTCTTTGTCCCAGCTGAGATCCCACCGGGCTGAGGGACACAGCACAGGCAGAGAGGTGAGGCTGGCTTACTGGCTTGTTAGTGCTCTCATCTTCCCTTTGTCTCCATCCATCCAGTCCTTCTCCCCTCTTTCTATCCAATGCTGAAATCACTACCTGATTCTAGACCTATCCATTCTAGTTTTAAATCTCCCCTCTTTCCATCCTTTTTATCTATATCTTCCCTCTTCCTCTCTAATATTGACATCACTTTCTAGTTCTATATCTCCTTTTTTATATTTTCTATCTTTATTTTTCTCTGCATATTTTCTCTCTGACATCCCTTCCATCTCTATGTCTCCCCTCTTTACAGCCTTTCTATCTGTAAATCTCTGCTGTTTCTTTCCATTCTAGTTTTATGTCTCTGATTTCATCTTGTCCCTTCCCTTATTTTCCCTTCCCCCACACCTCCCCCTCCCCCCTCTCTGTGTCTCCCTGTCCATCTCTTTGGGTGTGTGCAGCAGTGTCAGTGTAGAATGAATCAGTGGTCTGCTGTGCAGCCTGCTATGGGCCACTGCTGCTCTAGCATCTACCTCCAGGCTCATCAGTGGTGGGACCGCACGGTAAACAGGCGCAGTAGCTTCCATACGCAGAGAGATTGGAAGACGCATCAGTCCATTTGGGTTTGTTTGGCAGTTTAGAATTTGAGAAAGACAGAGGGAGAAAACTGTCCTCTATCCAGCTGCTGAGTGTTGGGAGTTTGCTAGCTGTGTGTGTTTTGCTGTCTACGATTATGCGGATTCAAAATAAGCTTGGTAGTTCTCTCTTTGTTGCTCCTTCTGTCTTTCTCTTTCTGTGTCTTTCTTTTGGTCTTGGAAGTGTCCTTTATATAGCACTGTAATCTGGCTGTGTTGCGGGTCTGTTGATGTGCAGATTGTTGTAACTGTAGGAGTTTGTCATTGCAGCAGGAAGACAACCTGTAGTTCTGTTATTGTCTGATTAATGTTGAGCTTCAACATCCTGCGCTACCATTTACATGTACATTATTCAGCAAACTCTAGAGGAGCTAACTGTTTGTTTGTCTATTTACCTTAAGATAGCCAGAAACTACCAGTTCCAATAGACTTGCATGGTGGGCTGTTTAAGTAACTTTGTGAACATTTTGTTTTATTTTAATCAGTACAACCAATACTGTTCTTTCTGTTCCCTGGATAAGGTGAACAATATGTCTTCCTATGGACAAATTATGGGAAATTATATATAGCTTCTGATTCGCTGATCTGTATGGGATAAAATGGGTTTATGTTTTAATGAATTCTGTTCTGCTAAACTCGAATATACTTTATTATTTAATATATTTTCTGTGTAGATCTATCTTCTTAATGTGGCTTTATTAGTTGTATTACATTGGTGTAAAAGGGGAAATGGGCAGATTAGATCATTCTCAAGATGGAGCTGATGTCCTTGCAGATGTAAAGCAGATTGATGACACGCCTTGGCTGTGTGTTCTATGTTCCAGGAAGTAAATGGATTAGGTTTCCAATGTGATAGAATATGAGAGTGGAGGGATTAGAAAGCATGACATGTCTGTCCCATTTGGCATGGAAGGGTTCCTGATTTACAGTGAGATGAGATGAGGGAGGGTGGAAGAAAGATGTTCCGACATAGCTAATGGTTAAGGGCACAGTGGTGCGTTATGTATGTTTTGAAGGGGTATTCTGTTTTTGTTATTCTTTTGCTTTATGTCACATATACCCAGACAGTTGGGTGAACGTTATAGTAGTTATACTAGATGGACAACAAAAAAACAATCTTAAATTTGTTTTCCAGACTGGGGTGTTGACTATGGTTAAAACTGGTGTATTGACTCTCTGTGGTTAAAACTGGTGTATTGACTCTCTGTGGTTAAAACTAGTGTATTGACTCTCTGTGGTTAAAACTGGTTTATTGACTCTGTGGTTAAAACTGGTGTATTGACTCTCTGTGGTTAAAACTGGTTTATTGACTCTCTGTGGTTTAACCTGCTGTACGGACTCTGTGGTTTAACCCGGTGTCCTAAATCTGTGGTTTAACCTGGTGTCCTGACTCTGTGGTTTAACCTGCTGTAATGATTCTGTGGTTAAAACTGGTGTCCTGAATCTTTTGATTACAGAAGCCAAGGCTGTGTTTTAATACTCTGAATTGGTCTCCTAAATTTACACTGATATGAAAGGAGAGACAAAAGTAGTTGCCTATCAAGAATTTACATTCACTACCAGTGACACCTGGCGTGTCTCTAGGAACACATCCCAATTTGATACCTGTGTGTTTTGCAGAGTGAGAGCGCCATCGTGAAGGAGAGAGAACTGTCCTTGGAACTCACCAGGATCAGGGATGAAGTGGGTAAGTAAACAGTTGCCTTGCTTGCAGAATGGTGGCTAATGTTGGATGCTAGTTGATGCTTGATGTTAGTTGATGTTGGAAGATGTTACTTAATGATGGATGGTTGTTTAAGATAGGTGCTATTTGATGGTGGATACTAGTTGGTGGTGGATACTAGTTGGTGGTGGATACTAGCTGGTGGTGGATACTAGTTGGTAGTGGATACTAGTTGGTGGTGGATACTAGTTGGTGGTGGATACTAGCTGGTGGTGGATACTAGTTGGTGGTGGATACTAGTTGGTGGTGGATACTAGTTGGTGGTGGATACTAGTTGGTGGTGGATACTAGTTGGTGGTGGATACTAGTTGGTGGTGGATACTAGTTGGTGGTGGATACTAGTTGGTGGTGGATACTAGCTGGTGGTGAATACTAGTTGGTGGTGGATACTAGTTGGTAGTGGATACTAGTTGGTAGATGGAGATTGGGGATGGATGCCAGTTGATGATTGATGCGAGCTGAAGGTGAATGCTAGTAGATGCTAGGTGATGAAGGATGTTAGTATAGAATGACCAGACGTCCCCGTTGGTAGTGTCCCCGGGGGAAATGGACTCGTTTGTTAAAAAGGGACCATAGAGTCAAATCATATTTCAAGTGGCAATAGACCGGGCAGCCGAGCCTACCGGTTAACGTCTCGATCGTATTGTGCTTGTTTTGGCCAACATGGGGAGCTGCTCGCTATAGGAGCCTTTTCACTCCTCTTCTAACTACGTGCCCGCGCTTGTTTTAAAGAACTGTTGTGGAGAACTCAGCCAGAAGCTAGCAGGTGTCAAGTGAATCCCCAGCATCACCAAAAACGTATTTTCAAGCCAGGTTTTAATGTTATAATGGTGATGTTATAATGTCACAATGTATTACATAGATAGATTATCTGTTCTAAATGTTTTTTAAAATGTTATGCTAGCTAATGATAACGTTAGGTATGTAGACTAAGTTAGCTAGCCGGGTTAGCTAGCTACTGGCATGGTAGCTAGGTTAAAAAACGTTCACATGTGAACATTTAGTGGACAGGCTATTTTGAAAATATGATTACATTATTAATAGCATGCACCATTAATTATGATAATATGTATTTTAATGATTTATATGGTTTGGCCTTTTAATAAGTAGTGTGGAAATATATTTTGAAATGTTCATGGATAACACGAGCATAATGTTTAGAGAGTGGAGAAGGGGTGGAGGAAGACTGGATAGGAAGAAGAGAGAAGGAGATGAAGGAGGATAGGTAAAGATTACAAAGCCTGACAATTTATTATTCCAAACAATGTTTTAGGGATAAAATACAAAAATGAAGCAAGCAATGTAAACCAAAGTATTTTATCAAATGGTGACATATTTATTATAAAAAATTAGTGAGGAAAGAGAAGAGAGTGAGAAGACAAACTTCAAGGAACAAAAAGAGTGTAGTGTAGAAGAGTGGAAAAGAAGTAGAAAGGTAAAGGAAGTAGAAAGGTAAAGGAAGTAGAAAGGTAAAGGAAAGAAAACGAGTGAAGGAAAGAAGACAGATTTTGTTTTCAATCTTGTTCATGTTCTATTATGCTCCTATTCTACCCAGACTGTTCTGATCGGACAGTTCTGTATTGTCTTTAGGTTTTCAGTAATATAGATGTTTTTTATAGCTTGCCTGTTAGTCTAAATACATGAAACCGGAATTTCCCCCCATTTCTATTTTATAGCTAATAACATTTTATATTTTAATAATGTCCCCGGTTTTCATTTCAGAAATCTAGTCACCTTCTGTTAATTGATGGATGCTTCATTCCCCCTCTCTCCTTCTACCTGCCTTACCTTTTCCCCTATGTCCGTTTCTCTCCCACTCCCTTCCCCCGCGTCCCACTAGCGTCCAGTGTTTTGCGTTGGGAGGCTCTGCAGCAGGATAAGGAGGCATTGGAGCGGCGGTTTGAGGGGGAGTTGGTGGATCTGCGTGGCCAGCAGCAGAGTGAGCTGGCTGGGTTGGAGGAGAGATTGAGGCAGCAGCACAATCTGGAGGTCTGGCGCCTGGAGGCCCAACAGAAGGAACAGCTGGACACGCTACGAGCACAGCATCTGGAACAGGTGGGAGAACCACACACAAACACTAAACTGAATGTGACTACGTCTGGGACTGGGGTGTAATAGTGATGTTATCATGTATGGGATTGGGGTGTAATAGTGATGTTATCATGTATGGGATTGGGGTGTAATAGTGAT
>JACXGK010004092.1:0-40509 GCA_016801125.1 Novumbra hubbsi | reverse complement strand
ATGGAGTACTGTGATATTTAGCTAGTTAAAATGGTGCGATGGAGTACTGTGATATTTAGCTAGTTAAAATGGTGCGATGGAGTACTGTGATATTTAGCTAGTTAAAATGGTGCCATGGAGTACTGTGATATTTAGCTAGTTAAAATGTAATAGTGTAACTGTGGACGTCTTTGCATGGATTTGGTCCTCCTCTCTTCCACTCTCTTTTAACACTGTTTCCTCCTCTTCATCTCTCCCTCTCTCAGACACCACCCGAGGCGGTGGAGACACTGACACGGAGGGCGGGGCCTCACCAGGAGGCGGGCCCGTCGGCTCCGAGGTGGGACTCTTTGTGGGCGTGGCGTGTGGCTGCGCGCTCCTCCTATTGGCCACCGTGACTCTGCTGGCGGTGATGTGCCGGTACCAGCGGCGGCACGGCCAGCCACCCAGGGACGGCCCCCAGCGCCCTGCCCCGCCCCTCAACGTCCTGGCCCTGCCGAAGAGCGACAGCCACGGAGGGAACGGAGACCCCGGCGGCTCGGAGCCCGGGGACGCGGCGTTTCCTCTGAGGCCCTCGGACGTGTTCTGCCGCCACTACGAGAGGGTCAGCGGGGACTACGGACACCCGGTCTACATCGTACAGGAGGTGGCCACCCAGAGCCCGACCAACGTCTACTACAAGGTCTGATCCGGCCCCTCGTGGCTCATGCCGAACACGCCGGTCCACACAGTCCAACCGGGGACAAATACACGGTGAAATACTTGTGAACATCCAGGCACTATGCTTTTGTGAGTATGTCACCATCGTCGAGGTGCTGAATAGAATTGTTGGAGAAAGAATGAGAGACAAGGAAAGCACTGAAGACAGAGGAGCACGAGGCAAGATCACAGACGGAGTAGAGGCCACATTAACTGCTGCTAAATGAGGGACCTGCCTCTACTTTAAGGTGGTGACTCGAGGGCAGGGACTCACCAGGACCAGGGGACCACGGTGAATTATGTTCTCCCGCTTGTGTTCTTGTTCTCCTGTAGAATATCAGCTCAAGGAATTGTGGGTATTGTGAAGGTATTGTGGAGGTATTGTGGAGGTATTGTGGAGGTATTGTGGAGGTATTGTGGATCTCCGTGCACCAAAATATTCAGTGTACCGGCCAGGACCGGCCCTAGGCATAAGCAACATATGCTGCCGCTTAGGGCCCCATTTGCCAGGGGGCCCGACTTGCTCATGAGCCCCGGACCACTAGGGGAAAGGGTGCCCCCAAATCACATTTTGCTTAGGGCCCCTAAAAGGCGGGTGTTGGCATACAGAATGAGTACCGGCACCAATTTTTGTCCAAGTTCAGCGCTGAAAGAGATCCATGGTTTTAGAATCAGAGCACAGTTCTGCAAATGGCTTGAATAGTTCAATTGTGAAAGATTTAAAAAGAGCTTGTGTGTCAATGATATTTTGTTGAAACTATTCTGTGAATTGATATGTCGCTGTGAACTTGCTCCAATGAACGTCAATGCTAATGACCAGCCAACAGACCAGGTGTCCGGTTTTTATTTGGTTGAGCTGCACCATTTCCTTGGATTAAGAAATAATGTTACATTGATAACTTTTTGCAAATCAAATTACTTTTCCACATCGATTCATTTAGTTGCCATATTATTTAGCTAAAATACATTTCACTGTTTATTGCCAGGTAGGTAGGAATCTATGTCCAGCATCTAGCCCTCATGACAGCCCAGAGTCCTGGATTATGTAAGGTTTAAAAGTGCTGGATGATGTAAGGGTTAGAAGTGCTGGATGATGTAAGGGTTAGGAGTCCTGGATGATGTAAGGGTTAGGAGTGCTGGATGATGTAAGGGCTAGGAGTCCTGGATGATGTAAGTGTTAGGAGTGCTGGATGGTGTAAGGGTTAGGAGTGCTGGATGATGTAAGGATTAAGAGTGCATATTAAGTGTTAGGAGTGCTGGATGATGTAAGGGTTAGGAGTGCTGGATGATGTAAGGGTTAGGAGTGCTGGATGATGTAAGGGTTAGGAGTGCATAGTAAGTGTTAGGAGTGCTGGATGATGTAAGGGTTAGGAGTGCTGGATGATTTAAAGGTTAGGAGTGCTGGATGATGTAAGGGTTAGGAGTGCTGGTTGATGTAAGGGTAAGGAGTGCTGGATGATGTAAGGGTTAGGAGTGCTGGATGATGTAAGGCTAAGGAGTGCTGGATAATGTAAGGGTTAGGAGTGCTGGATGATGTAAGGGTAAGGAGTGCTGGATGATGTAAGGGTAAGGAGTGCTGGATGATGTAAGGGTTAGGAGTGCTGGATGATGTAAGGGTAAGGAGTGCATAGTAAGGGTTGGTACTAGAAGACAGAGCGTAGAGATTTACCTCCTTATAATGGAGTGTCTCCCTCAGCTTCAGGCTAGCGCTCCGTCCTTCTGTCAGAGTGGAGAGTGACTGAAGTGAGGGACAAACACAAAACAGCCACTCTAGTAGCCAGGAATAAACCTGGGAAAAGTCTTTGGCCCTAAAGCTTCTATATAGAGCCTCTATGCTGAGTGAATAGAGATCTTGGGTTATTTAGGACGAAGGCATTATTCAGGTTTTGTAAGATATGAGCTACAGAAGGTTTGGTATTCCGCTCTCTTTCTGTAGCACCATCACCATCCCGTCTGTAGCACCATCACCAGCCCGTCTGTAGCACCATCACCAGTCGTCTGTAGCACCATCACCAGCCCGTCTGTAGCACCATCACCAGCCTGTCTGTAGCACCATCACCAGCCTGTCTGTAGCACCATCACAAGCCTGTCTGTAGCACCATCACCAGCCTGTCTGTAGCACCATCACCAGCCTGTCTGTAGCACTATCACAAGCCTGTCTGTAGCACCATCACCAGCCTGTCTGTAGCACCATCACAAGCCTGTCTGTAGCACCATGGGCACCATATTTGCATTTCAACAAGATCCAGTGGGCCACACTGAAAGTGGGTTATATTACCTGGCCTTATAATTTTGCTATATATAGCTCTTCATCTATATATAGCCCTTCATCTTGTCGGGGGGTATAAACAATGTTACCTTTCTTTCATGTTGGCGTTGATTAGTGATCTGGACTTAGTTAAGAAAGTGCAAATCTAGGTCCATATAAAATAAAACTCTATAAACCAAATTTTATTTGCAATTACAGCCTGTGTAACAATGACAGCCTGTGAACCAATGACAGCCTGCGTAACAATGACAGCCTGTGAACCAATGACAGCCTGTGTAACATTGACAGCCTGTGTAACAATGACAGCCTGTGAACCAATGACAGCCTGTGTAACAATGACAGCCTGTGAACCAATGACAGCCTGTGTAACAATGACAGCCTGAGTAACATTGACAGCCTGTGTAACATTGACAGCCTGTGTAACAATGACAGCCTGTGTAACATTGACAGCATGTGAACCAATGACAGCCTGTGTAACAATGACAGCCTGTGTAACATTGACAGCCTGTGAACCAATGACAGCCTGTGTAACATTACAGTATATGAACCAATGACAGCCTGTGTAACATTGACAGCATGTGTAACATTGACAGCATGTGTAACATTGACAGCCTGTGTAACATTGACAGCCTGTGAACCAATGACAGCCTGAGTAACATTGACAGCATGTGTAACATTGACAGACTGTGTAACATTGACAGCCTGCGTAACAATGTAAGAGAGCAGAAAATTATACACAGAACACTCAAAAGAAGCAACATACCATGGAACAGGAGCAAAGAGATAAACACCAATTAACACTGCTGGGAGATACATATAGTATTAGGGATTAACCATGTTAGGCAACATGCATTAATATAGAGACTAGGCCAGCATACATTTGCAGTTAGTAGAATTGGTTTTCGTAATCAAATGCTTTGGTCGGGTCAATAAAAACAGCTGCGTATAGAACTGCTTATTATCCATTGCAGATGAGATGTAATTTAAGATTTGTGTAACCAAGGTACACCAATGACCAGCCATGAAGCTCTAAAGCAACAGAGACAGTATGATGGGAGTCAAATTAATTTAATTTACACCATTTTGTTTTAATCCTAAAGTCAAGCGTATCGCTTGAACACAATCTACAAACATCACAGAAAACCCCTGGGTAGTAGTTTACATTTCGGTAATTTAACGAATCCCCAGGACACATGAGGAATATTAAAGGATGTCTACTCTTTCCGTTGGAGAACTTGTGGTGATCCTAATGAAGTGTCCTGGACTTGATTTGCCCTCCTGGGCCCGTGCCGTGGCATCCGGAAGCCTCCGTGGGCGAATGTGTTTCACGCTCCTCCAGCCACATCATACCACATTACCGACATGACAGACCCGTCAGGCTTAGCACCACCTGAGATCCCACCCGGTCACCGAGGGACTTCCCTGTCTCCACCCGACTGTTCATATGGCAAAGAAGTGTTGGTTGCTACTATGACATGACGACATTAAACAATCAGTGTCACACGCCTGTTGCACTGACATTGCGGCAGTTTTTTTATTCACACACTTTTTGTAATACGGATGGTATTCGTGTTGTCATATATTTTCTTTATGAATATTAACGACTTTCTTCAATAGGAAAACATCCCGTCTGTTTTGGACCCAGCATACCCTGAAGTTAGCCTTGCTTAGCTGATAGATGTTTGGTTTCCTCGCGGTGTCTCACAGTTGAATGCTTTGTGGTGGGAAAGGGAGGGATGAGAAGGAGGTTCAGGGAGGTTCAGGGAGGTTTGGACAGAGCAGAGAAGAGAAAAAGAGGTGAGCTGTTGACCCCGGGTCACTGAGGGACAATAGTGGCCTTGCTTCACTAAGCAGACCAAGAGAATACACAGACCCTAGTGGGAGGAGCCTCACGGGCGGCTGCCATTTTAGAACCTGAAACATGAGTAACATAGCAACGGACAATCTCAAGTGACAAATCAAGTGTCTCCGATGCTCAAGGAACTTGATGACCAAATGAGTTTCGGAAAAGGTACAATGTATTTGTGAACTCTGCCTATGTTTCATAATTTGATTTAGCTTAGCTGCAAGTGGCAGATATTGTTAAACTACCAAAACATTTTGAGAAAATAGCATGAAAAATGGACAGAAAGAGAACACGATTTAAATTAAATATATTATCTTCTGATTCTTTCGATACATTTCCACTTTTTTCCCCATCAGTTGTTTAGTATAATAATAAAAATATATATAATTTCAAACAACCAATATCTCTATTATGTTGCAACAGAGAGGAGACTGTGGAATAAAGAAAGTGGGTTACCAAATCTGACCTAAACCCTAGTTCATATAGCAGTTCACCCACAGACTGAGGGTTTACTGTAGGGCCCTATTTTTGACCAGGGTCAAGAATGTCCAGATCAATGCTCTATGCAATGCATAGGAGGCCATTTCTGATGTGGATCCAGAGCTCCAGAGGTTCCAGTCCAGAGTGTGTGTGAGATTTGGGTTGGGTAGTAGACTGGAGAAGGAGGGTACAAATGAATGCCACTAACTATATGTTGTCCACCTAAATGTTCAAAATAACCATCCACTTTAGATTACACTATGATGTCTGTCCAAATAAATGAACAATACTTCCACAGTTAATTATACTAATGTTGGCTTCTACATGGATATGATTATATATTAAATGACATCTAGTCAGTTCATGCATGTGAATATTTAATAAAGGATAGAAAGCTTCCCTCACTAAATCCATAATCAGTATAACCATACCATAATAAATTATTCATATTAAATTAAATGTAAAAAAGTAAGATGAAGTTTCCATTTCGGAAACAGTCCTTCATATATTAAGCAAAAGGCTTGGAAATAGTGACGTTTTTAAACAACGTGAATGATTTAGACAGGATGTTGTTTGTGTCAGAGAAAAGATAATCGTTTCTCAGTTTCATGGGACCATCTAGTGGTCGTCTGGTAGAATGTTTACTGACGGATTACAGATTACAGAGCAACATATGGCAATTCACTATAAAGTCCGCAAATACACTTTTTAATTACGTTTTATAATTTAAAGAAAAAATTCACTATCAAAAAGTACGAGGTAAATCGTGACATGCTTTGGAACGCGATGGGTTTCTGAAATCATAATAGATTTCAAAACCGCAAAACAATGATGATGATGTGTAGAGTTACGGTCAAGACAATCCTTTAACATTCCCCAAATAGATCATACTCGCATTGTCCTATTTAAACAATTGCTATTTTTCCTATGAAATATTCTGACTGACTGCAAAAATTTACTACCGCAAATGAGGAAACCCCCTGTGTCTTTCACTTTCCAGAATTAGTTGTCTGTCGGCCCGCGATGAATATTTGATTATAAACTAAGAAACTGCGTAATAAATGTGGCTATAACTGGCTTGAGGGACCCCTTCAAAACTGTTTAATACATGTATTAGTCGTGTTGAAGGTGTGTGATGTTGGCAAAATTAAAGGAGTATTTTCCAAATTGTTTTTAATAAAATATTTTGTTTCGTTAGTGAGAAAATCGGTGTATACATTCTAATGAGTCATCGATTTCATTGGACTACAGTGCATAATGAAAAGTTTGTAAAAGGTTTGTCTTGTCGCTTTATAATATATCTCTAGATCATTTTCTGCACTGGATTTAATTTGTATGTTGTTTATCTAAACAAACGCATTTTAAATGGCACAAATATAAAAATATATAGTGCAGAAACATCCACAACAAGATTTTAATTCCCAGTGATATTGAGGGTATAATATTATAAAAGTGCGTATACATATTTTTATAATACATTGCAGTCATCTATCGCTTACTGACAGTGTTGTGACAAAATATTACCGCTGTAACAAAACAAATATTATAGAACACAAGCAGAGAATGATACAAAATAAGTTTAAAAAAGGGGAAACGTCACCTTTAATTACAATAGGATTGGGAGAAGATATTGAATGAATATTTCTCATTTATAGTTTGGTGCAGTTATAGTTTTCATATACTTTTAACACACATAACTATAAAAACCCCTCTACAGGATTTCAAATAAATGTACATTTAATTTACTTTATAGTGAACTTTTTCTTTGATATTCAGCAACCTGTATCTTCATGTTTTTATTTTCTGTTGTTCTGTTTTAAATACCATGTCAAATTGTGCGTTTCCTAGATTTATAATAAAATTGTAACAATTATAATCAATTTGGGATCAAACCATGCACAAAATAAACAATTCATATATTTGAAGTCTGACTTAAGGTCTGCACAGTACTACAAAAAGCTTATCTTTTCTTATTAATATAGCTACTGTTTTATATGGGTGGGATCGGAAGTGCCGTAGTTTATGTATGCTAATTTGGAAGTTGGGGGTTGTAGCTAGATATTTACGTTCAGCGGGAACCGCCCTTCATTCACCCACATGGGTACCGACAGGTCGCCTTCGCGCCACTTTCGTAATCCCTCAATAATATCCGAAATTACAGCCACAGATAAATATCTTCTATTTTAAACTCGGGTTATGTAATCTATTTTCTAGTTAGCCCACGGTAAAAGTTGACTAAGTATTTGCTAGATTTTACTCCCACAGTCGAAACGTCCAACGGTAAGTCCACCCAACTGAGCGAAGATGGTGGATTTCAGTGGTGAGTGTTATTGACAAGGAAATATATTTCTACTTTAGTTGGATGATTAGTTAGGAAAATAACAAACTGTATTTGTGTGATTTTAATTGATAACACGCGTTTAGCGTGAATATGTGGCTACCGTCCTAAAACCGAGGAGGTTAGTGAGAAGCAGTGGTTACAGTGAGGCGCATGGCATCCTTGCTCCATAGTTGTGAGAATGAGGGAGATTTGAAAAGCGCGTTGCCTCGCTGCAGTGCCTCATTTGATCGTTGCTACATACTTGGGAGACATATTAAAGTGGACACTGTCAAGATGTCTGCTCGAATCTTTAATTTTATTTTACCAAAACCTAGTTTTTCTAGTGTATTATGTGCATTAGTCTGTGAGTTAGCTAGTGCCCCCCAGAACAAAGCAGCTCCAGCAGCACATGGGGCAGATTTAGGCCGCGCGCCTTAGTTAGCTAGTTAGCCCAGCCAACTTCTTACTTGCGGTTTGTGTAGTCGGCTGGTTGTAACAGAGCTAAACGGCCAAATTGCTTCAATTGTACAAAACGTTGGGCGAAGGCGTCCGGCCACATTGTTTTCAAGGTTAAATTGGCCAATACTTAAAAGTTCGCGTGAAATGGTTTTGGGTGGGCTAACCAGTTCGCTAACAGCAACTTATTAGCCGGGGTAGTTTGTCAAATTAGCTGGTCTCAAGTTGTTACGAGGTAACACAGGTTTGCCGTGGCATATTGTGTTACATCGGGTATTAGTAGAACCTGGTCATGTATTTTTGTTTGTGTATTTGGGGTCTTAACTAGCTAACTTTGGCAGTCAGTTTGCCATGTCTTGTGTAGTTAGCTAGATAACGCGTTAGCTTAAACGGTTAAAGAACGCGCACGTTGTCACGGTGGTTACACTGGCTCGTGTGTTCAGGTGTCATGATTTTCACAAGTTGCATTTTTACACCGTACGGAAATATTTAGGCAAGGTGAACAAACGTGTGGTGCAGTTGTTTTTAGTAAATATTGTTAAGGTTTGCGGACTCAGCGGCGCCATGTTAAGACGGTGGGGGAGGGGTGAGCGGACAGTGTGCTTTGTTGCGCGTGCGCAGAACACCCAGTGCGGGCCGCAAGCTGCGCAGTCCATTCATGTTTTTTTCTTTCCGGTGGCGGCCTCGAGGTTCTCAATAAATCACAACAGTCTCTGAACTACGTCCGCCTTTAAACACTGTCTCACTTGAATTTCACTTCCGACTTAATTTTGGAAGTATTACCTTCATTTTGTTTTTGGGTGGTGTAGCTCTTAACGCCAAGTTGTTTATTTATTTTTTTGCTGGTGTGGTCAAAGAGATCAACGACCGTGATGTTGCTTTATGAGAACATGCTTCTGCCCTGATGGCTGGCCCCCATGAAGTTCTATACATGGTTCTTAACTAGGCTGCATTTTAAATTGGGCTTCAGAACTGTTCACACAAGTAACTCCTAATTACTGTTTCATTTCAGGAAGGATTTCCGAGAAGTTCTGGAAGGAGACATCAACACATCCTGAAGTTTTTTTTTTTTTTTTTTTGCGAACAAACCTTTCTGCTGTCCGGAAGGTGACGAGAGGATGCTGGTCCAGTGTGGCTGTATTGTCAAAGTGCTTACAGTGCAGGTAGTACAATGGAATACCTACTGCAGTGAAGGCACTTCTAGCAATGCCCCTGACATTGACCCCCCCTGCTCCAGTGGACCCCTGCCTCACACGTGTGGTTTCACTCTGTCAGGCCTTTGTGCTAAGGTGCATCTAGTGCAGATAGTGAAATAGACTAGCACCTACTGCCCTGTGTGCTCCTTCTGGCATAAGGGCTTGTGTTCGCCGGGAGTCCCCCTTGCCCATTACTTTTCTCGCAGTTCTCTGCTAGTTTTGCATAGTTGCATTACAAGTTAAAATGAGTTGTGCAAATCTATGCAAAACTGATGGAGGCCTGCTTGTTCTTCCACCTCTGGTCTGTTGGGAGGGCGGTGTTACCCGTGTCCAAGAGCGTCACCCCCCCATTGGCCCCGTGGGCCTTCACCTGGAGACCCAGCGGTTGATAGGTTTCAGCAGTGCTAAAGTGCTTATAGTGCAGGTAGTGTCATTTCCCGATCTACTGCAATGTGAGCACTTAAAGTACTTCTAGCTAAGTTGCAGCGCCTCCGTCGTGGACTTGAGAGGAGCACCTCCTGGAGCTCGCTCCATCCAGCTGATGCCGGCTCCATCCAGCTGTTGCCAACCCCTGGTCAGTTTTGCTGGCTTGCATCCCGCTTTAACAAATGTTTGCTGTGCAAATCCATGCAAAACTGACTTGGTGGTGGACACTCCAACTGTTGGTTAGGCTCTGCGTCTTGTTAGTACAGATCTATATTTGTTGGGTTTTGTGAAGCATCTGGATGTTGTCATTTTGTTTGGGGGGGGGGGTGTATTTTCATGGTCTCTGATGTTTGTATGGAGTTGGAGTGGTTCTGTTTGTCCCAGGCTGGTTCAGGTTGGGAAAGGTGTCAATGCTGTCTTGTCTGAAGGTATTGCACTTGTCCCGGCCTGCTCAAGACTGAGGTTGGGCTGCGGATTACTTTGACCATGAAGTCAAATAAGATTTTCATTCCTCAATTGCATTATATTGTTAATGTTGACTGGCCAGTTGTGTGTGTGTGTGAGTGTTTGTTTGGCCCATGCGGGTGTAATATGATGATTAAATAAACGTGCGTGAATTGTACTTGTTTCCGTTTTTGTTATTGATCGACATTTAACGTTAGCGTCTTTTATCAATTATCGGCGAATGCTGTGAAAATGTTGTTCAAAAGCCTTAATTCGATTAACATCGTAGTCGTAATCGGAATCCGCTTTGTGGCCAAGTAGGTTTACTCATACAAAGAATCTGCTAAATCCAACGTGTTAGCGGAGTTACTAACATCATGTGGTGTGTCTACTGAATGTTTCGGAAATAGTCGTTTTTACTCGTTATTACGGTTGACCACAAGATGGCTCTCCACTACAGTGGTTCAGGTCGGACTTCCTCCAGTGGTTTGCCTCAGGTATGGTTCCGCCCACCTCGCTCATCCTTTGACAGCTCCAGTCACGCCGATTCGCACGACATACCGTAGTGGAGTTCCATGACGCCCACGATACCTTCTATGCTTTACTAGTAACACGTTCAGAACATTTTGCTGCAATCCGTCTCTGAAGTACCGTCGCAGACCTGGCAAACTGGACGTACCCGTAGGATCTGTGGTCTGTTAGGATGTGCGAATTTTACCGCTCGTTCATAAAGTAAATGTATCCCGCGTTTGTATAACATCACAGCTGTTTTAAGATGGAACTACAAATAGTGTTCTGTTGTTTTTTTGCTGCTTCTGTTGGGTTTAGCGCAGAAAGTGTAACTAACTGCGATGAAGTGCGTAAAGTTTTCCAACTAAGGCAGATTGGACCGGTGAAGGCTCTGCCGCAGAGCCCGCAAGAAGGTAACGTTGACTAGTATTTCGCTTTCAAACGTTTCTGGTTAATAGATGTTGGTGAAGTCCGCGTTACTAAAATGTATTAACAGCATTTGTCATCTGAGATATGTAGCCAATAATCCCCCTGTAAAGGCGGCAAAGCGTGCGTAATTTAATCACCAGTTGGTGTACTTGCCCGATGTCCGGCAAACTAACGAAACCCGTATGTCAGATATAACTTTCCACGGATTGACGAAAACAACTGCGTTTAATAGCCAAGTAGTTTATTTTTATTTTACTTTTTTTCCTGTTGTGAGCCTCTAGTTTTCTGAGCGGTCACACGTAATTAATTGCGTTTTTATCCGTTCGGTAGAAGTTTAATGTGGTACGTAATTATACTTTTTTGTTAAGTTAAGCAGGCCGTGGCTTCGTCAGTATTGTTGTTGGTGACGTTGTTTATATCTTGTGGATTCGTGGCATGCGGCCTACCTGAAAAATAATTAAAAATGCATAAAGGAATTTGAGTGATTAGTCCTTTTCGACATATTTTGCATATTAAATTCTTCATAATTATTGAGAAGAGTCAGATTCCATGTTCTCCATCACAAGCTACTCTTGTAAATCATGTTTTGACAATGCACCTGACTAGACAGGAACGGCGATGGGACGAAATCTCATCTTGTTTGACATAGCTGGAGATTATCTTTACCTATTCTGTTACGAAATTATGTAGTTTGAAACATCCGAAAGGGGGAGATTGTTAGACCTTAACATTAGACTAATTTCTCCAGTTTATCTTGATTTATGTCAAACGCCCTTTTTGCAACATAATTGGCTGAATGAATATGCCCTGACTCGTGTTAGTAGTTGTATTCCAGGCTCTACATGTGAGATTAGTTTGTGGTTCAGTAAAACCAGACGATACTACCCTGATGTACAAGCTGTAGTTGTATGGTCTGTTTTGTGATAACTACATGTACTTCGTGTAAATTCAGAGGCATGTTTTTTTTAAATTCAATATACCGTTGTATTTCAGAGATGTTGGTTCTGACTGGGTTCTTGGGTGATTTTTGGCATGTCTGACCTAAATAGCTCTCGTTGCCGGAGGGCCTGCTTATTGCTTTGGGGGCCTTTTCCACGCCCATGCTTGGAATATCTACAGGGAACATGGCCCCTGGTGTTGTATGACTCAATGAGACTATGATGATTAATGCATCCCTCATCTTAATATTCTCCCTGCTCGACTCATCACATCCCTGATATGTTATGATCTCTTCAGGAATGCCCGACATACTGGCCGATTGCTGCTTTTTGATATATTGTTTTATTCATTTAGTTTAAACATACAGCTCTTCCATTCCATTGCCAGCACACAGTTTTTAGCTAAGGAGTCTGCAGTGGGATTGTCCAACCATAACATCTGGGGAGGAATGAATTGCTTCCTCTTAGTGGTGTGTCTATGGATCATGCTGAGTGATGCCGGACCATTCTGGAAATATAGCTTAGCTGTGGGTAGCATTTCCTCTTTCTGACTTGCTTTTCCTCCTGATCTCTGACTCTCCCGATCTCTGCCGTCTCTCTTCTTGCTCATGAGGTAAAGATGTTTTACCTGCCAAGTTGTGTTGGGCCAGCAGTAACTTGAGGTTGGAAGGTGTGGTATAAGAGGGCATTGAGGATGGAGGTTGGGGTCTATGAGGTCATTGTGGATAGAGGTCATGTCTAAGTGGGTATTGAGGATGGAGGTCATTGAGGATGGAGGTTGGGGTCTAGGAGGTCATTGAGGATGGCGTACTTGGTCTAGGAGGTCATTGAGGATGGAGGTTGGGGTCTAGGAGGTCATTGAACATGGCGTACTTGGTCTAGGAGGTCATTGAGGATGGCATACTTGGTCTAGGAGGGGATGGTTGGTACCCATGATGTGGGTTTTAGGTTCAACTGCTGTTTCAAAACAATCAGCGTTTCTCGGTGTCAGAAGACGTTTCAAGCTTCCAACTGAATTACCTAAGAGCTTATGATTGATCAGGTTTAAGTGGAAGGCTTCCAAATCCTCGTCCAGGATGTTTTGATCAGTCTGCGTTGGCGGGACTTTTTTGTTAAATCGCCTCTTAGCAACATGGTTAATGGTTGATGTGAAATCAATCAAGCAAAATAGATTTGAAAGGGCTTAGTCAAGGATATCACTAGGAAAGAAGTACTGGAGATTTTAAGGTGGTGGCTTGTGTAATCTGAAGAAACAGTGTGTGAAGTAGGAACAACTTAAATGTAAATGTTAATGTACATTTTTTTTATCAGACTAGTTCCACGAGTTGCCCCAAGCCCTGTATATAGTTAAATAGGACCTGAGACTCATGTTGTCTGATCTAGAAGGCAAGGAATGTCTCAACGCGTGCTCTCCTGTTACACTACACGCACAACGGCAGCTGATCCAGTCTTTGGCACAATTTCCTGCCTCCAAAACATCTGAGTCCTCGTCCTCATCCTCAGCTTGTTTGGATTGTCCCCGATGTGATCTGGTTGCTTTATACACTTAGTGGATAATCTCCAACATCTTTTGTCAAGGTGGTATCTATGAAACCCTGATTGCTTTGAACTCTTTCCATGCGTTTCTCCTTTACTGAGCTTGTTTCAGCACGTCGGGAGCTGGAGTGTTCAGATGCAGGACATGTAGTTGTTTTACGTCGGATTGGCTGTTATTGAGTCACACACTCACCCTGTTTCTGTTACGGCCCGTGTCGTGCAGGTTAGGGACTTTATAAAAAAAAAAGCATACAGTTGTAAAAAAAGGTACACCCCTTGGAAAGATATTGTACTAATTTGGACATGTGTATTCTTTAGTTCAATACTATAGACGCACAAATGGAACCTAACTTCAATAGCTAACATTGCCCCCTTAGGCTGAAATAACTTAATGTAGCATTCTTGTAACTGCCCATTCTGGGAGGAATGTGCTGCTTACTCTTTTTAACAGTACTGCTGTGTGATGTTGAGGGCTTACTCTTTTTAACAGTACTGCTGTGTGATGTTGAGGGCTTACTCTTTTTAACAGTACTGCTGTGTGATGTTGAGGGCTTACTCTTTTTAACAGTACTGCTGTGTGATGTTGAGGGCTTACTCTTTTTAACAGTACTGCTTCGGCTTTTTGAGAGATGGCCTCACATTATTCTCAAGAATTCTCTGCTATGTTATGGAATTTATGGTTGATCCAATGATTGTAATTTGGACTGGTCATGAAGCAGCAAAGCAGCCTTCAAGGTTGATTGTGGCAAGAGAGGCTTGTCGGTCTCTTGATGTTGTGATCCTTAGAGCCATCCATGAAGCTCTTTCAGTTGCCTTTTAGGCTGCATTTGGTGGGACGATTTGTCCTGTGTAGATTGCAAGTGGTCTGGAATTCTCTCTTTTTGGAGATGATCTGTTGACCCCTCCCAGACTCATGGGCATCATTCTTCGGAGGTGCCTCTGATTGGTCTTTAAATCTTGGCATGATGTTTTTTACCACCAGACTTTATGCAAGGGTTGACCCTCCCAGGTTAAACTCCAAAAATCTGCGGCTGTTTTAGTTCACCTGATTCCCAATTTTAGGCATTTTATGTGACTGTAAAGGTCTACTTATGTGTTACGCATGAGCAATCAATGGTTTCAAGATTTAATGATTTGTTAAATTGCTTAGTCCAGGAATGTGGTTTGAATTGTGTGTGTGTACGTGTACAATCAAACATTCGGGATGGTTTTTCACGTGACACTACGGTATGCAAGAAAACACAAGGAAAAAGGAAATGACAAAAAAAAATATTGTTAAGATGTTTAGTAATTAATGTGATTTCTTTGTTGTGGTTTTAAGTTGACAGGTACCTGGCAGGTTTACTTAAACATGGCTATTCGCCTGGTGCTATGAGGGGTGAGATTACTGCAATACAAATAATTTATTCATGACTCATTGAAGTGTTTTGTGATGAGCGCTGTTCATTTCCTCCTCTTCACTGTTGATGATACGTTATCTCTGTGGTAATGGCTTTGTACTGGAACTTTTAACGGCCCCCCCGGGCTACTCCTTCAGTAGGATGTGGATTAGACCATCTCTTCGTGTGTCAGACAGTTTGGCATTTATTTAACGAGTCATTTAAACACTATGGTAATGGATCTTTCAGTAGTTCATGAAAAGTTTGCAATACCTCCTTGGAGACCAAGGGTTTTCCCTGTCTGAGAAGACTAAATTGCCAACCGTAGTTTGTCCCGTGTAATTTAGCTTTCACAGGATTATTTTTGTTTCTCATATAGTGTAATTAGACCATTCCCGGGGGGAATGGTACAGCATAAGTAAAGGTCTATACCTTTTGGGTTATTTTGTGTAACGTTGTTGTGTAACATTTAAATGTTGTAACGGGGCAGGACACAGAGGATGGACATGGTGTTCTGGACCCTGGAAGACTTTTATTATCGGGTGGAAGAGGAGAAGTGTGATGTAAAAACCCCGCAGCCTGGAACAGCATCCCACTCCTTTCCTTTTATCACCCCTGATGAGGCTGTTTGGGGGGGCAGGTGTGCCTTGTCAGGGGGTGACGGCTGACCAAGGGGCCCGTTTGGCTAACGGACCAGGTGAATGTCCCAGGGATGTAGGCTAACACTGACGCAGGAGTGTTCACGGTTCTGTAGGTGTTGTTTTGGGGAGGTGTCATGCCCTTTCTGGGTTTTTTTTGTTTTGGGGTGTTTGCATGTTTTGCAGTTTATTGTGGTTTTCTGGAAGACAACACCTGCCGTTCACCTGCCCCCAATATAATCTCCTTCGCAATCTGCACTGCTTTGTGCTGTCTGCAGAAAAGGTAGGCGTGGTCTGCCAACTCTCTGTACAGATTCAACTTAACCCAGAGAAGCATGCCGGCCCGTTATTCCTGACCCCTCCCCGGTGCCGGGGTGAACCCGAGGGCAGAACTGGGTCGTTGGAACCAGAAATCCCTCCAACTACAGCTGGTATGGATCTGGGGGAGGTGGGTGAGTGGAGCTTCTGAAAAGAACTTTGCATTGGATGTGCGTAGTTATTTTCCCTTCTCCACTTCCTGTTGCTTTTTCTGGGCCCTTCAACAACTTCCTTGTGCGTTTTATGGCTGTACTCACTGGGACACATCAAACTAGCTGGATCATCTGAATTCAATTAGTTAATTTATCTTAAGTGGTTGAATATGACCCGTGTTTATTAACGTTAACTTCTCCTGAGTCTGTTTGTGTAAAAGGCTTTGCCAATATCTTGACCTACATCTCACTCTCAATTCTTTTTTCCACTCCAGGGTCAGAGCTCCAGGTGTGCCGGTCCAGGAACCTCACCTGCTGTACTAAAAAAATGGAGGAGCGCTACCAGGTAGCGGCCCGGAGAGACCTTCAGAACCTCCTTCAGACGTCCTCCTTAAGCCTCAAGTTCCTCATCTCCAGAAATATTGCTGCCTTCCAAGGTAAGTCAAGATAAGGATGTTGTGTGCTCGTGGCTTTGGGACCCGCTGTGATGGACTTTAACGTGACACAGAATCTAAACTTTGTTGTATGAACATACAAACGAGCGTGCTCAGGGTCATATCATGACATCCCATCTCCTTAATTATCCCTCTCAGTAAACACACAATCCGCTGACCCGAGATGCCTTGACGGTAGACACTGTATTTAAAACTCTGAAGGCCCTGGGCTTGGTGTCTGGTTGGCTGTTGAGTGAATGATGTATGGGAGGACCGAGCCCACAATCCCTGGATTCATTCCCTTTAGCGACTCCGAAGTTTGGTCTGTTGATGTGAATCCACAGTCCCCATCTACAGGCCTGAACCACAGACATTTGGTCTGTTGATGTGAATCCACCGACAGGCTGATGATGCCAGATCGTGTGGTTTCTCCGGTCCTCATTATCCGGTCCTCATTATCCGGTCCTCATTTCCGGGCCTCATTCTCTGGTCCTCATTCTCCGGTCCTCATTCTCCGGGCCTCATTCTCCGGGCCTCATTCTCCGGGCCTCATTCTCCGGTCCTCATTCTCCGGGCCTCATTCTCCGGGCCGAGGGACGTTTGATGTCCCAACATCTTCTCCCGTCAGTCAGCCAGCTCAACTAGCCTACTAGTTTGAAGACTGCAAGTAGAAAACCTCCAGCAGCTCAGCCAGTGTTCATTCCCCCAGCAAAAAGAGCAGGTCGTGTCCCGTCCTGCCCGTGAACTCAAAGACCTGTAAACTAACCTCAGTCAAGTTAGTGGCAGCGTCCTTGACCAATGAGTAGCCAGTCTCAGTTGAACCAATCACCAATCCTTGTTAACATGGTCTGCTGAAGTTTGTGGTCAAGGTTATGGGCTGGGTAACCCAACATGCAAAATAAGGAGCAATGTTTCACATGGCGTTGAGTTGTCACACTAAGACAATATCCAGCCTGTGTGTGTTCGTATGTGTGTTCTCTACACAACATTAACTCTGCCTATTTAAGGACCCCCTATTTTGCCAGGCTATAGGCTATCATCTAGCTGTGGTTTGGAGAACTAAAGCCACTTCTCTGCCTTCACGCGAGAAAGTGATTTTAGCAGGAACTCTTAAATTGGAGCAGCAAACCAAACAACTTAAGTTTCACTCTCTTGCTCAAGTTCCCCAAACGATATTAACCACATTGGTTCTGGGCATCAGTCTGGAACCATTACTGGTTACTGTTTAGACCCACTTAACAAAAAGCTTTCTGAAGCTCTGAAACCTGTGGCGCAGTGTTGAAATGCATTTCAGAAGCATCCCTATTCCCTTTCTAACCCACTGCTTTTGGCCAGGGCCTAGAAGAAATATGTAGGGAATAGTGTGCCATTGGGGAGGCCGGATTGGTTCCCAAATGGCTGTTTACTACAGTGGTCTGTCAGCTGGGTGTAAGATAACATGGAGACACTGGCTGAGGAACAGAAACTCCAGGTTACAGTTCGGGGTCCGGGCGACCTGGCTGTTCGTTCTGCTGCTATAGGTTCTTCGGGGCGATGGAGAGACGGACTCTACTCAGGGTTCAGTCTCCAACACAGCGGGACTCTGGGATAGCTCAGGTCGGTTGCCAGGGACCCAGGCCAAATCTGGCGGAGGGGGCGAGAACTCCTCCAGCACCCCACTCGGCAGGCACCGGCCATGGCTTTGTCTTGGGGCAAGCCTGGGTATTGTCTTGGAGATGTGGAGGGACTTAACAACCTGCAAATGAAATGCAAACTCTCTGAGGGGAGTCACATTCTCCGCTGGTGAGAGAGGTTATGGTGAAAGACCAGCAGGGCAGTGAGATGAAGCGCCGTGTCGTGGAACAGGTTTTATGAAACAGTTCACAAATCGGTAAAACTTTACTTCACTAGTTTCAAGGCAAGCAGCCTTGTATATGGTTTTAATGTGGCCTTAAAGACAACGACAACATTCCGTATCTAGTACGCTGTTATTTGGGTTTTATGAAAACAATGTGGCGATCTGGTTGTCATGCCAACAGACTTCATGCAATTACAACTTATCTCCCTCCCTTCCACTCGGCCTGTATTCCTCCCTTTCTCTCCCCCGCAGTCCCCCCCCACATGCTCTCCAGCTGTGTATAATAAAGAAGAAGGCTAATTGCAGGTTTTGTAAGTTACAAATGTGACCATTAGTCTTCCCTTCTAACTTGTCTGTTCTTCCTGTGACTGTCTGGGGCTCTAATGCATATCGTACACAAAGTAGTTAAAGACCCCAGGCTCTGGTTGTCTCCTACATTAGAGCACAGGACCTCTGGTTGTCTCCTACATTAGAGCACAGGACCTCTGGTTGTCTCCTACATTAGAGCACAGGACCTCTGGTTGTCTCCTACATTAGAGCACAGGACCTCTGGTTGTCTCCTACATTAGAGCCCAGGACCTCTGGTTGTGTCCTACGTTAGAGCACAGGACCTCTGGTTGTCTCCTACAATAGAGCTCAGGACTTCTGGTTGTCTCTTACATTAGAGCTCCGTACCTCTGGTTGTCTCTTACATTAGAGCTCCGGACCTCTGGTTGTCTCCTACTCTAGAGCGCTGGATGTCTGGTTGTCTCCTACATTCGAGCGCTGGATCTCTGGTTGTCTCCTACATTAGAGCGCTGGATCTCTGGTTGTCTCCTACATTAGAGCACAGGATCTCTGGTTGTCTCCTACATTCGAGTGCTGCATCTCTGGTTGTCTCTGCATTTTCCTTTTCCGTATTTCTGCTGTCTTTCTTCTCCTCCTCCTACTCATGTGATTCAGTCTTGGCTTGTAATCTGACTTCTCTGTCAGAAACTCCAACCATAGGGAACCTTTTCAAACTCTAGATGGGTGAAGGACCACGGTCTTTCATGCAACTTCACCGACCCCTCGTTCCACACTCAAATACATGTAATATGCATGAGTGGTCATTAGTTATATCCAGCCCTTTCCACCACCTCTGCAACAAATAATACCACTGTGTCTATTTACATTCAGAAGTCCTCTGCATGCCAGCCTCAGCTTTGTGTCCCTCCGTGCTTCCCATACATATGTTGCGTGTCTTAATGTTTGGCGTATCAGAGAATGACTTCTTGACTAATAGTTCAGGCACTGAATGGCATCCTGGACAATACTGGGTGGGTGGTACAGTCCCTCACTGTCTCTCTTTCTCGGTCTCTCTCGGTCTCTCACTCTGTCTCTTTCTTATAGCAGATTAACATTCTTTTCGGTGCTTCTCAATGTTGCTAAGTTAGCAGGTAGCCAATATTGCTAACTCAGTAACTAGCAACGATTATTTAAAGTTTTATTTAGGATTAATTGTTTCTTTGTGAACGCTTGTTACGCCTAAATACAATGTTCCGTCCTAAAGATGCCGGAATCAAGAGAATCTAACTAAAATTGAAACATTTGGTTTCTGGCCTCCTGAGACTAGTTGTGAAGTTATAGGTAACTGTAATGTGAATTAGATTTTTTTTCATGCAGCGGTTTCTTCCCTATAACAGCTTATATAACAGCTCTCTTCACCTTAATGTTTAGAACGGTGAGAAGGTCTCCGTTTTCGTAGACTACACCTTTGAGACGCAGTGCAGAAAAACAGATTGGAGTATGATTCAGGGTTTGATTGAAGTTTGCCCGGATGCAGTGCAGAACGCAACACGTCTCACTGGTGTTCGGCAGTGGTTTGTCTCTTGGATATGAAGCCAGTTGGGTCGTCAGTGAGCGTGTACTTGTACGGCCAATACATACCGGAATACCTACCGGAATTGACCCACCCTAACGCTGGTTTCACTCTGCTTTCATTGGTTTTGTTTAGATCCTTTAACTTTAAGGCACAAGGAACTGGCCTAATGAGTCAAAGATGTCAATGCAGTGATGGGTTGAAAGGGGTGAGGGGTTGAAAGGGGTGGGGGAGAGGTGAGCGAGGGCTCCGGTAGTTCCCTGTGTTTGTCCCATTAGCTCTATAGTGGCCGGTTTGGTTTGGGTTCCTGTTGTCTTGTTGAAGTGGCTGTGCTCTACTTCCTGCCTGCGTGAGATTGTCCTGAGTTCAGCGACAGGCGGTCCTCTGACCTGAAGTGTCCTTCTGCTTTGGCAACAGTTCTCCCAGTATTCTCCGCCATGAGGACCATAGAGGAGTCCACCTGGCTGGACCTTCCACAACCCTCAGTTGGGGAACTTGCACTTGAAGTTGTTGTCGTGTATTTGCAGCCTCTACGTTTTTGGGCGGTTTCAATATGATTCCATTTGTTGTGAGATTCAGTCGGTTACCGTGTGGGCTAAATCCCCGGCTCATTTCTAGAATACTCTTTCAGCTTTCTGACTCGACAAATCCGTTTAGATTTAGCCGTCAGACCGAGTTTATGATTCTTCCTTAATTTAAAATGAAAGACTCACTAAAGGCAAAATCCCTTTTTTGTCAGGCGGAACATAGAAAGGAAATGAAACCTAAAGCCCAGTGACTTTGTGGGACTGGAGAAGGTTGATCGACCAGAAGGTCTTTGGATTGAGGACCGGTGGTGGTGATGCAGGAACATACCATGTTCGTTGACTAGCTGCATAAAGAGCTTGAATTCCTGTTTGATGTCAATTCAATCAGACATTTGCTTTTCACTCCTTTAGCAGATGCTTTTATCCAGAGACTGTGTGCGTTTTCGTTCGCAGCTGGAATCTAACCAAGAACCCTTGCCCACAGGATCAATAGGTATGTCCAAAGAGTGAAGAGGCGCTTCTCTGTATGTGTATATGTATGAGGGGGCGGAGGGGGAGGAAGAGATGGGGGTGGTGTGGCTCGGGGTGGAGGGAGGGACGGGGGTGGTGTGGCTTGGGGTGGAGGTATGGGACCGGAGGGTGTGGCGTGGGGGTGGGGGGGGGGGGGGGGGGGGGGGGGGGGGGGGGGGGGGGGGGGGGGGGGGGGGGGGGGGGGGGGGGTGGGGGGGGGGGGGGGGGGGGGGGGAGTACAGTGTTGTTGTTGTTTGTTCAAGGTCTTGGAAAAAGCTCTAGATAACATCAACTCCCTAAACTCAAGCTAAATTGGAGTGTTTGGGATTGTTCAGTGTGCTGAGGAGCTTGAGCTTGATGGCATTCCACTCAGGGCTCTCCTCTTCAACCGGGGGCCTCAGTTGTAGCCTCTTAGAGAGGTTTGGGGGGGGGCCTCAGTTGTAGCCTCTTAGGGAGGTGTGTATGTGGGGGGGGCTTTCTCCAGATTCACACAGTCTTGGCTTAGTGACTCCGGGTGGCTTGCTGATCCGCTGGCAGACGGAAGCAAAAGAATGAACTCCAAACTGAGCATAGAGGACAGATGTCTTTGTCTGTCCCTGCCGTTAAAGCATCTGTTACATATATTATGTAATTTCTTTCTATGGTGTTGATCGGTTCATAAGAAGTCCTGATCGGTTCATAAGAAACCGATCAGCCATTAAAGTTGAGTGCCACCCAGTTAACTAAATTAAAAATGGTTGAGCCCTCTAAGCATCTCTGGTATTTGAGAGGAGTTTGTTTGGAGCCTTTTTCCAAAGAAAATCTCTGTTGCTGTCTCTTTCTGTTTGAAGTGTCAGAGGGAGGTTTTGCCGTATTGCAGGATTATCGACTTTAACTGACTTTTAATATATGCCATTAAAAAAATGTCTATTCAGAAAGTGCTGGACTTTGTCAATAACGAATTGCGTCTTAAGCATTGTTTCCCATGGCCTTCCACTAAACCCCCACTGATGGAAGTACGTAGGTCGATGTTTCCTGTAGTTTCCTGGTCAGCTCAGTCTCCATTAGTCTTGCTACTAGTGTTCACTCATAACTTGTGTCCGTATATAACACCTATGATAACTCCACCAACACACACACCGGCTTGAACCAATCTTATAAAATAAGATGCACATCCACTTGTCAGCTATATGGAAGCATCTTACGGTTTGTTATAGAAATCTGTCTCCTGACAACTCTCTGCGGCACCTTGAACCGGACAGGATAACTCCTTAAGAGATGTGCTGAGCACTGAGTTGTTTTTTTGTGCTAAATACTTCATGAAATTGTTTATAAAAGGCGACACAATTAGACTGTAATGAGGCGGTCGAGGTGCCGTATCAAAGCCGTCTGGTGTCAACATACTGAGAACAGCCTTGAGCAGCCCTACCCCAGAGGAGATGGTAGCCTAGCGACCGGCTTTAGGGTTTCCCACAGAACTGACTGGCTGTTCTATCCTCATTCAGAGAAGTTTGGAATCCTAAACAATAGACCAGCGTAGCTTCTGTAGTCAAAGCCGTATGCTGGAAAACCTTTGGTACAGCGAAGGGTTGATGCTGGCCCCCTGAACAGAGGCACGGTTAAGTCACATCACACTTATCTCAGACATATTGAAGAAGACTTGAGAGGCTAGATTATTTTGCTGTGTAAAATTGCAGTGCAGATATCTATAGGTCGAGACACCACCTTCCGAGGTAGCTTGCAGCGGATTTTGGATAGAGCTTCCCTCTGAGCTTTGAGTGTGAAGACAATTCTGTCTGAACTGTTTCAAGTGTCTGTGCAATGTGCACTCGTATCACGCGTGTTCACGATCCTGTGTGGTATGTCTTAAAAATGCAGGCGTATGTTCAGGCGTTGTGGACACGATTATGCAAACTAAGATAACTCTGTCTAGCTGTTTCTTTATCTCAAAATGTTGTCAAGGCTTTCAGCTGTTTCATTGAGAGAACAGGGTTTGAATCCTGGTCCCTTTTTAAGATCTGTGGAGTATGTATCAGGGCATCCGACACCGCTAAGTAGCACCAGACTGTCCAGGAGCTCCCTGATGCCCTGAACCAGGTCTGGGAGGAGATCCTCCAGGATCCCATCCACCGTCTCATCAGGAGCCCAGACGTTGTCGGGAGTGCATACAGGCACGTGGGGGCCAGACACACTACGGAGTCACCTTATGAGTTGCCATGAGGAAGTTGGAAATGAAGAAGTTGTTTCATTGTGAGTCTGTGTGTGTCTCCATATTTATAAATGGGAAGGTAGCCAAAGGTTATTAGTCAGTTTGCAACCTGTCCTCCGGAGGCTTTGTCATGCAACCCAGGCTCTAAAAGTTGGTGGGGGGGGGTCAAATCTGTGCTGGGTTGTAACACCACTATATCAGAAACATACTGTGAATGAGCATGTTGTGTTTGTCTGAATGTGGATCAAGGAAGAAGTTCAGAAGTCTAAACGGTTCATCACTGTGTTAACTTTCTGCCAGTCTTAGATTATAATCTAGTCTGGTGTTTCCCTCTGCACTCCCTTTTCTCCCCCGTTTCTGATCTTTTGTTAATCCCTGTCTTTCTCCCCCTCCTCCATCCCTCCTCCTCTCTCTGTCTACTCAAGACCATTATAACTTTTGGCCAAGTGCACGAGGGATAGTGCGGATGGATATGATTGGCCAATTAGAGCACGGCTGCTGCTCTGATAGGCTGTTTTCCGTTGATCTTGATGTTATATTTGTATTATTGAAACTTGTTCAATTCCTTAGTTTGTCTGGATTTCCCAGAATTCTAACTGATATGATATCACCAGTGCCGGCTCTAGCCATAAGCTTCATAAACGGTCGTTTAGGGCCCCTGACCGATAGGGGAGATAGGCCCCCAAAATGTAATCTATTTTAGGGCCCCCAACCGATAAGGGAGATGGGCCCCCAAAATGTAATTTATCTTGGGCCCTCAACCGATAGGGGAGATGTGCCCCTAAAATTTAATTTATCTTAGGTCCCCCAAAATGCTATAGTCAGCCCTGGATGTAATGCAGTTCTTATTTCGTTTTCAGACGTAAACAACAGTGCCCTTTACACTGTGAACGACCATTCAAATGTAAGATTTAGAATGGCAGAGCTGAACAAACTCTAGAATGGCAGAGCTGAACAGTAATGTAAAGATGAACAACTTGAAACCAATGCTAAACAGACACTGCATGACGTACATCATATTAAGCAAAAGCCGATTGAAAAAAATGCTGAATGATTATGTTTTTGCCTAGTTCCAGGTTTCTGGGCAGGAGGAGGTCCAGGTTGAATGAAGGCTCCGTTAGTGTTCTGGCCTGAAACAGACTTGCTTTCAGAAGTTATGAAAGGATCATTATGGCCCATTACTTTCTTACTTTAGCCAATAAACTGAAAAGGCCTTTTTGCTGCTGACGTTCCTACAAGTCTGGAGTGTACATGGTTATACCCTGTGTGTGTGTGGTACTGTGTGTCCAGGTTGCACTTCCTCTTGTGTCAGCATCTTAATGAGGACCAAAGGTTAATCAACATGGTTTAATTAACATTAACAAGGTCCTCACTATGATAGTGAAACAAGGAAGTAAAGTGAGATCATTCAGCTGGACGTTTAGGGTTACATTTAGGGTTACATTTAGGTTTTTATGGTTCGTTTTCGGAGTTAGGGTTTGGTTAGGTGTAGTATAAGTTAAGTATAAAGGTTAAGTTATTGAGTGTATGGTTAGGGTTAGTGATTAGGTAAGATCGCTTTTTTAATGGTGCTCTACTTCGGTCTCGCTTATGAGAGTAAATAACGTGTGTGTCTCAGCAGACCATATGTGTGTACCAGATCAGAAGTGTGTATGTTTCTGTCATATATTCCAAATCAAGTGTGTGTGTGTGTTTGTCATATTCCAGATCAGAGGTGTGTGTATGTTTCTGACATATTCCAGATCAGAAGTGTGTGTGTTTCTGTCATATTCCAGATCAGGGGTGTGTGTGTTTGTCATATTCCAGATCAGAGGTGTGTGTATGTTTCTGACATATTCCAGATCAGAAGTGTGTGTGTTTCTGTCATATTCCAGATCAGGGGTGTGTGTGTTTCTGTCATATTCCAGATCAGGGGTGTGTGTGTGTTTCTTTTATATTCTAGATCAGAGGTGTGTGTGTGTCGGTAGCAGTCCAGTAAAAGGTCCTTTCCTGTCCTAACCTCAGCCCTTTGTTCGTCCCTGAAGTTCAGCGGAGCATGAGGCCTCTCCACAGCGCCTCTTCAAATATTGATTTTTAAACCTCAATGAGAGGAGGAGGTGGGCCGAGGGAGGGGAGGAAGGAGACGAGCTCTAGCCTGTTCCCATAGCTGGAGTCTATTCAGGTCCGACACGTCAATCTGTATTTTATCCTCATGTAGTCTCTCTGTGTCCCTCTGTCTTTCTCTCTTTCTGCTCTCGATGAATTTCCACTCTGTTGTTCCAAGCAAAATGTGATTAAACACGAGAAAGACAATTCGACATTACCACTAACCATAAAAACAAGTTAAAAGTATATTGATGTTTAAAATAGTTAACTATCCTCTCATAGCTGACAGCCTAGTTGAAGTTTCCTTGAAGGTTGTTGTTCAGGGTGGCTGTTTTTTTGCTGGGAAATGGGGTTTAGTTTTGTGGCATCTGGGCCTTTTTATCTAACAACAATATTTGTATCTTGGTAAGATTAACTGAAAGATACAATAAACATTAGATTTAGTGCAGACCTTTCTAGTGCCCTTTCAAATTAATTAACTTAAATGTTGAAAAGATTTGGCCTGCAAAGTGTTTTTTGCTCATTTTAATTCCACTGGAATCGCTGTATATCGATTTTAGAACATTGTTGTCCTACAGAATCCTCTTACTATGCATTCCAACATCTAGCTTCTCTGGTGTCAACCAGGTGGACTCGGCCTTTATTTAGGTTTGTTTGTTTTGTAGATTAGGTGAGTGTTGTGTTAGGTTGGAGTTAGTGCCAGATTAGGTGAGTGTTGTGTTAGGTTGGAGTTAGTGCCAGATTAGGTGAGTGTTGTGTTAGGTTGGGGTTAGTGCTAGATTAGGTGAGTGTTGTGTTAGGTTGGGGTTAGTGCTAGATTAGGTGAGTGTTGTGTTAGGTTGGGGTTAGTGCTAGATTAGGTGAGTGTTGTGTTAGGTTAGCATGTTTCTGATTGAAATGCAGCCATACTTTCAACTTTTTTTCCCCCTTGCACGTGCCTGTGTGTTTGAGAGACTCCCTTCCCACACGAAAGACCTAGCAAAGCTAGAGCCTTTCCGAAAGCTACGTGTTTATTTGTTTCTGTAATATTCGTTGTTCCCCAGTGTAAAAAGGAATGTTCTGGATGTGCTGGAATTGTTATTTGATTTTCTTGGATGAAAAGAAAAATACATGTTAGCTGATTGGACATTGTTGATGCTGGGCTTTCCTGTTGCATGGCTACATTTTAACAATAAAATATTATTGTTGTTGTTTTAACCCTCCTGGCTGAGCATTGGTCTGTTCAAGCTTTGACTTTGTGGTGGTCTGAGAAGTTGATGAGGCAAACTGGGAACTCCCTCCCTCCCTAACCAGCTCCCCCACCTCCCTCCCAATACAACACTTAACGTTCCTCTCCCTCCTGTTTAATATGGTTAATTTCTGGGTAATATGAGGCTGTGTGTTCGGAGGGCTGTGATTGGCTCATAACAAGCTGTGATGTTGTCGGCCATAAGAGAATGACTTGCCCCTTCTCCTCATTTCTCCTCATTTCTCCTTTCTCTGGTGAGGACGGACCCTTAACTCACCTGATGAACTGCCGTAGGTGCCACAGTTAGTGAGTGAATCTCACACACACACACTCTGTCTGTGTACCCCTCCCCCACCCACCAGGAGGCCTTCAGCCAGGAGACGGGCGTCTCCAACACCTCCTTGCAGCCGTCTTGGTGGCTCCGTGTTTAGGTTGGTTCATACAATGCTTCCTCTATTCAGAACTGAAATGGATCCTTCTGCTCCTCAGAAATGTTTCCAAAGCATTACTACCAGGTCAGCGTTCCGTTGCCTGACGGCTCAGACTGACATCTTCTGCCGTTCTGTCATTCACACGTGTTTCAGTCTGAGACTGATGTCCGTTAGTAATGTTTGTGGTCACGTCAGAATGATGTTCGATACACATTCATTGGCGATTTTCAAAGTCAGTGGCACATTTTGTAAATGCCACCTACCTGATATATTCTCTGCGTGTAGCTTTTCACCTACTCTGGGTGTAGCTTTTCACCTACTCTGGGTGTAGCTTTTCACCTACTCTGGGTGTAGCTTTTCACCTACTCTGGGTGTAGCTTTTCACCTACTCTGGGTGTAGCTTTTCACCTACTCTGGGTGTAGCTTTTCACCTACTCTGGGTGTAGCTTTCTGGGACACATCGCTTATTGGATTGATTGATTGACTGGCTGGACTCTTTGTGTCAGCCGTAGTTTGCCGGTATACACACACCCTCTGTGTGTGTCTACTTCCTCTCGCCAATGCTGTCCTACTAAATCCATCAAGTGTGTGTGTTCAAGTGGTCAGACAATTTCCTCTTTATGGATTTCCAAACCATCTTCTCCATGGCTGGTTGGTCCCAGTAATTTGACCCAGGATTGGCTGGACCTGAACCCCCTGGCGGATGACTTTCCCACTGCTTCCAACCAATTGTGGGGGTGTTTGTTACCCGGTAGTGTATCTGGTGTGTGTTTGTTACCCGGTAGTGTATATGGTGTGTGTTTGTTACCCGGTAGTGTATGTGGTGTGTGTTTGTTACCCGGTAGTGTATGTGGTGTGTGTTTGTTACCCGGTAGTGTATGTGGTGTGTGTTTGTTACCCGGTAGTGTATGTGGTGTGTGTTTGTTACCCGGTAGTGTATGTGGTGTGTGTTTGTTACCCGGTAGTGTATGTGGTGTGTGTTTGTTACCCGGTAGTGTATCTGGTGTGTGTTTGTTGCCCGGTAGTGTATATGGTGTGTGTTTGTTGCCCGGTAGTGTATATGGTGTGTTAGACTTCTGAGTGCTTCTGCTGTGATTGTGATAATGGATCTGTTTTCCCTGGCGTCTGGTGTCTACATTTAAGTTTCCAAAATCAACAGTCATCTAGCTGCTTAGAGTATTGCCCTGTCCTTAATGCCACCCTGCTTAGTGCCCTTATACTCACCAGTTCCTGTTTGACTGCAGTCAAATGTAGTGTACTTGTTGAGGAATAGTTTGCCAGTGAGGATTTTTCATCCTTCCTTTGCAGAGACTTTTTTTTTTTCAAGACCCAAATTAGTGATTGACCAACATCCCACCAACATGGTGGTTGGTTTGGTGAACGGTTGTACTATAACCAGTGAAGATTGAGAATTTATATTGTGTGGGTGAAGTCGATGTATGGTCCCCGAGGATGGAGAATAAATACTGTGGGTGTAGATGTTTGCACTAACATTTTAGGGAACTGGCTTAGAAGGCTATTCTGATGATGCTGAACTGTTAGCAACATGGCTGTGGAAACAGCCTCCTCTGATTTACCCACGTACAGACTGATTCTCTTCATGTTGACTGATAACCTTTTCATAAAGAATATTTTCATGGTATCAATCTATATGATTTATCGTTTGTGTTTGCCCTTGAAGGAATGTCTCTTTTTGTAAAGCTCTTAACACCGCTATAACTATCACAGTAAAAAGTTCAAACTGTGTGACGTAAAAGCCGTTGCCGTGACGGGAATTTTACGAGATAGCAAAGTAACAGAGGTCTGCACTGAGTACGGCCCAGATCCATGTGAATCCTTGTCCACGATGTTGCAATAAGGGACTGTTCCTCCCCCACCCAGCTGGACCCCTTTTCCCACATAGTTTTACCCGTGCCTTCGGTCTGTAGGCGGTATGTTGGCATGGACAGACAAGGACGTGAGATTGTGAGCTCCTGGTATGATGCAAACACTAACTATGGTGTGTGGTCTCGTTAGACGCCAACCCAACAATCTTGCCACTGGCTGAAGATCGGGAGCCCAAATACCTCTATATCCCTCAACATAGCCCCCTGTTCCTAACCCTGGAAGTGTGGGTGAAATTAGTGCCCTATAAAGGATGTGGTTTGCACACGGTTCTCTACAGCAGGGGTGCCCAAACTAGGGCCAGGGGGCCAAACTTGTCGCGCTGAGACCTTTGATCAGCCCACCATATAATACAGTTTGGTATAATGCAACGTTACTTTGGGCCCACGGCCCTCAGTCCAGTTAGATTTTTGTCCCTTCATAGGAAAGTTTGGGCACCCCTGCTATACAGCAACAATGAACTAATCTGTTGATTAACATTGAGGTCCTGCTCGGTTGGTAGTGTTGGACCGTCTGTTTGTACCAGTAATAAACATGACATCCAGGTAAACCTGGAGACTATAACATAATGAATACAGAACAACAATGGACTCACTGAAAAGCCGAACGAGGCACACAGGCCCTATAAATACCCTCCATATGGTGGTGGTGTCGTGTCACCAGAGGATTCGTTGTGGTATTTTGTGTGTTTAGATCATGAGGGGGTTTGATCCTGGGATGAGCTGAAGCCGCAGAGTGACTCAGTCTTACCAAACAGGACTCCAGGTTGGTTTCAATGGCATCTCAAATGTCAGACTATTCTCCTGAGGTCTGAGCCATTCAGGGAGGTTCAACATCAATAAGGGCCATCTTCCCTTTGCTTTGAGCGGAGGGGGGGTGGGGGGTTGAGGGATTGGCCAGGTGTCTCCCAGCAGTACTTTTAACCTTCTAAAGGTTCCCAACAATGACTTATTAAGAATATACACAGCCAGTGATGCTCCATTGATTTCCTTTTGAATGGACAGGGACTGAATGCGTTTTCGGGTTGTTCTCTAGAACCTTCTCCTCACTGACCGTGGGGTTTGGCGGCATGATATTGTTCCCTACATTCCCCACAAGCTTCTCTACTCTGGGCTTTAGTGGTTGACTCACTGTCTGTCTGAGAGCCGTGGAGTAGAGAGGACGTCCTGTCAGTCGTCCCCCTCAGCCAGGTGTTTCCCTCTCCACTTCTTCTGTAGCCCTCAAACTCACTTATTTTCTGACTAACCTCATTCCTGAATGACACCTTGAGGTAATGTACGACGACACACACACTTGAGAGATGGCAAGCACCCACCCACCAATTCTAAGCGTGAGGAATCATTTTCAGTGAAACACCGCTGTCCTCAAGCAGCTACAAACCCTCTGGCAACCTGTGTATGGGGTTTGATCACTTTCAGCTGCAGTGTTGTGTATTCTGTTAGAATTTTTGTCCCATTTTGACTGTGTTCAGTGTTGTCATTGTTGGGAGAAGCCAAGGACAGAGGGTGAGAGCGAGAGTTAGGGTTTGATATGGTTGTTGGTTTTTTATTGAGAGCAGAGAAGTTACATTTGAATTTATAAAAGAGAGGAAGTATAATGCAACTGCACTAGTTGAGGTGACCTGCCCCTTCAGATGCAGTGGGTCTCGATCGTTCCTTTGGGCTCTGGTCTGAAGTGCCTGACATACATTAGGGTGCCATTGGGGTCTCTATAGTGTCCTCTAAGTGGATCTCCACTGTACATTCAGTGCTCAATAAAACAGTGTGATGTCCGCCTGGAGCCGTGTGGCTGGAGGTTGGGCCTGAGGAGCCGAGGTAAACAGTGCAGTTTGGCTGTAGTTAGTGTCATTATCTTCAATGGTTACTCGCAACCCTCAAATTAAAGCGGACAGCTTCACATTAAAACTAGCAGAAGGCTTTTCTTTAAACCTAGCAATAAGCTTTTTTTTTTAGACTAGCAGAAAGATTTAGATTAAAACTAGGCCTGCAATGTGTCCACTTTAATGTGCCTTACTTTCCAGACGACATGAGAACACGAGCTGAGGAGAATTAACAAATTCAGCAAATTTTTGCAGCACACAACTACAGTTGACCTCTGCCTCCCTCTGCTTCAGATCCTGTGAGGATCTAACATTTCTCCTCCTCTGCTTGTTTCAGATCCTGTGAGGATCTAACATGTCTCTTTTTCTGCATCAGATCCTGTGAGGATCTAACATGTTTCTTCCTCTGCATCTGATCCTGTGAGGATCTAACATGTCTCTTTCTCTACATCAGATCCTGATTGCTTACTCTGTCTGGACTGATTCACACAGATGAGACAACCATCTAAATATCCCATGGACACGTCTGGATTAATTGCCTTGACGGTCTCATCATAGAATTACATGAATTACTGTGCTCATCAGCAGTACGGTCTGGCCGGCTGTGTGGATTAGACTTTATAATGTTATTATCTCTGGAACACGGCTGTGTTGTTTGAATCACTGAGCTAAATTTATCGAGACTCCCTGTCTCCTTACGTTTTTGCAATACTTTTGTCAGGGTTCTCAAACCTTGCCCCGGGGAACGAATGTGGGCACATTTTAGTTTTTGCCAAGGACCAACACACCTAGAATTAAGAGCAAACATGGTTGAGTAACTGCATTTCATTTTATTGTTCCTTCTATACTTATTCTACAGCGATCTTGGCAAAACAAGTGAATCTCTTATTGCTAACTTTTTAAGAAGTCCTTCCGAACCCCTGGATTAGTTGAATGAAGTTTGGTGTGTTTCAGAAACTCTGCAGTTCTTGGGTTCCTTGTTGGGACATGCTAGTATGAAGAAATGTGGCTCCAGTCTGACCAGGCTTCCTCAGCCTGTTCCTCATCTCTGAAGTAATGACCCCACTGTCATGGCTAAGTGGATTTGTTTGCATTATTGAAAATGAGAAATGCAGCAATTAGGAGAAACTGAGAAGGGGAAAAGCCTTTTAACCTCAGAGCAGTGTGCCGGGATTGGATCATTAGGTTCTGGCCGTCGTATAGGATCATTAGGTTCTGGCCGTCGTATGACGAACAGCGTGTCTAAAAGCTAATGATCAGAATCACCATGAATTGAAATAATGATTATTTGTTATGGGGACCTATAAGCATTTACGATGCAAGCCCTGACTGACTGGCGTTCTGAGTGGACATCAGAGTTCGGAAAGAGCCTTGTGTTGAAAGCATCTCGTCAGTTCACCTGGTCTCAGTGGTTTTTAACTCTTCGACCACCAACAAACATGCTGCTTGGGGGGGGTTCATATTGGGAATGTCCAAACATAGATTCGTCAGGGCTTAATAGGCAGTCTCACCGCGGTGTCAGTGGCTGTTTTGCGTTAGCCCCGCCTTGAACCACGCATCATCAATCTCTAAATCTACTACAATTACCCATGATGCCTGCCACATGGTCTGCTGGTGGATGTTAACTCGGGGGATGTCTCAAATGGCACCCTAAAAGGTCTGTTTCAAATGGTACACTAGTTTTAACCTGGGGCTGTGGTCAGAGGAGGGCATTAAGTAGGGAATAGGGTGCCACCTTGGGACAGTTATGTCATGCTGCTGCCAGGAACAACAGCTTCTCTCCTGCTTTGTAATTGGTTGTGTCACGGCATCACGCCCCCCCCCCAAACTTGTCTCCTGCTTTGTAATACATTACAGCCCCCCCCAAACTTATCCAGGCGGCAACACCCCACACACACCTAGACGGAAGCTCCATGCACAGCAATCCCTGTGTTCTAGCTGGCCAATTACCCGGGCTTAGGTGTGGGGTCTGGGTTCAATACATGGCCTGGGAATGTTTTGATATCCTGACTAGTTAAGCCTGCTGGCGCTTGGTCTCCTAACAGCCTGTTAACCCTTCAGAACAGGAGGAGCATTGCCCAGTAAGAGAAGGGATTCACAGGGTCATGGGATCATAAACCAGAGCTGCAGTCCGTTACAGAATGTCCAGGTGTGGCACTCCAATTTGATTACCCTGTTTGATTTCCCTCTATTCAGGACCATACAGACGCATGGTGTTTTTGAGTTTCACAAGGCTTGATGTCCCCACACAATGCATTCACCAACTTCTAAATATCGCCATGGCTTTATTATAATGAATTGGCTGTGGAAAGAGACACAGACAGACATACAGCTATGTAAACATGTACAGTCCACATTAAATCTCTAACTGCACTAATAAACCATCAGTCTTCCCTCCGTGGGTCCTGGAGTGGGGTCCAAATATCAGTGGTGCTGCTCGTTGTCTCTGCGTACTGATCTTATCCCCCAGGACTGCAAAGAGAAGCATATTCTGATTCGCTGTCTCCCAGGTTCGAAACACCCAAGCTCTCTGCGGGTCCTTAAATCAGGTTAAATTATTTATCTAAATGAAATGACTTAACTTTCCAGGGGTGTGACAACAAATCCAAATTAACCGTTACACCTATAATAAATTAGGCCAGGGGCCTCTCTCCATGTGTCCCCCAGGGGCCTCTCTCTCCATGTGTCCCCCAGGGGCCTCTCTCTCCATGTGTCCCCCAGGGGCCTCTCTCTCCATGTGTCCCCCAGGGGCCTCTCTCTCTGTCACTCTCTCCATGTGTCCCCCAGGGGCCTCTCTCTCCATGTGTCCCCCAGGGGCCACTCTCTCCACGTGTCCCCCCCGGGGCCCCCCTCTCTCTCTCCACGTGTCCCCCCCCCCAGGGGACCCTCTCTCCATGCTACCCCCCCAGGGGCCTCTCTCTCCATGCGTCCCCCAGAGGCCACTCACTCCATGTGTCCCCCAGAGGCCTCTCTCTCCATGTGTCCCCCAGGGGCCTCTCTCCATGCTTCCCCCAGGGGCCTCTCTCCATGCGTCCCCCAGGGGCCTCTCTCCATGTGTCCCCCAGAGGCCTCTCTCTCTCTCCATGTGTCCCCCAGGGGCCACTCTCTCCATGCGTCCCCCAGGGGCCTCTCTCTCCATGCCTCCCTCTCCCCTGGCAGTCAGTTTTTTTTGCTGGCTCTCATCCCTAAGCATAGCTCCACACCCTACTCTCCACCCCCCGGTACCAACCCCATGACAGGCACATGATGTTGAGGTAGACCCTCTGGTCACGGCCTGGCTAGCTCCCCCCGGGACCACGTGAAAGGGGCAGCTGGTGGATGTCTTAGCGGTTTGTGTCTTTTGACTGATGGGGTGGGCATTTCTTCATTGTTCTGGAAAGGTTCACCCGGCTAAATGACAAACGCTGAAAATGGTTCAGTTTCTACACCCGCAAGGAAAAGGATTCCTTGTTTTTGTCCCCTCGTTGCTAAACTGAGACTATACCTTTAAGGCTTGTTACACTGATACTAATAATTGAATGCTTGTTACACTGAGAGTATACCTTTAAGGCTTGTTACACTGAGGAGTATACCTTTGAGGCTTGTTACACTGAGAGTATACCTTTAAGGCACAATTTACAGGTTTTGTTAGTAGATGTAATAACGATGTGAACTACTGAATGTGTGTATATATCTGACAGCGTTTAGACATCACAACCTTGGGAGGGGAGAAATGTGGGGTGCAATCTAGGTATATAAAACCTCCGCAGACTCCACTAATCTGACTAAAGAGATTCAAACAGATTACAGTAATTTAGATCGTAGGAAAACCTCTCGTTGTCTATTTCAAGAGTTACAGTTGGACAAGTCTGGCCTCATCTCCAGTTTACACTGTTGGATGGTGGAAAGAACCAACTCTGCGCTTAAATCTCCTGCTATAACCCTCCCTCCCTCCCTCCCCATCCATCTTCCCCTTTATCTCTCCCTCATTTTTATCCCTCCCTCCATCTCTCCTACTTTTGTCTCTAGAAACATTTGAGTCTGTGATGAAGGCGGCAGAGATCCACACCATGATGGTCCTCCAGGCGTCGTATGGTAACATGTCCGGCGAGGCGTCCGGTCCGGTCCGGGAGCTGTTCACGGACATCGGCCTCTTTCTCCTCGGTTCCGAGCTCAACATCGACGACATAACCAGGCGCTTTTTCGATTCCCTCTTCCCATTGGTCTACAACCACCTGGTCAACCCTGACCTTAGACACATCGCCCCCGGGTACGTGGAGTGTCTCCGGGCTGCCCGTCGCAGTCTGGCCCCGTTCGGCGCCTCCCCCGGTATCCTAGCCAATCAGATCGGGCGGTCGGGGGGCGGGGGGCGTGTCCTGCTGCAGGCACTGCACCTGGGCATTGAGGTCATCAACACCACGGATCACCTGGCCTTCAGCCGGGAGTGTCGCCACGCTCTCCTCAGGATGCAGTTCTGCCCTCACTGCCAGGGCCTGACCCGGTCCAAACCCTGCATGGGGTTCTGCCTCAATGTGGTGCGAGGCTGCCTGGCTAGCATGGCTGAGGTACGCACAGTGACGCATAGTGAACACATCTATTACTGCCGGTCTTACTGCTAGATGCTCACTGCTGTTCCCCCTGGCTTCTCTTTGACATAGTTGGGCTGTTCCCCCTGGCTTCTCTTTGACATAGTTGGGCTGTTCCCCCTGGCTTCTCTTTGACATAGTTGGGCTGTTCCCCCTGGCTTCTCTTTGACATGGTTGGGCTGTTCCCCCTGGCTTCTCTTTGACATAGTTGGGCTGTTCCCCCTGGCTTCTCTTTGACATAGTTGGGCTGTTCCCCCTGGCTTCTCATTGACATAGTTGGGCTGTTCCCCCTGGCTTCTCATTGACATGGTTGGGCTGTTCCCCCTGGCTTCTCATTGACATAGTTGGGTTGTTTTCCATGCGTTCTAACATCTGGTCTGGTGCTATTTGAGGTGGACCCCCACTGGAGGGAGTTTGTGAGGTCGTTGGAGGGCTTGTCGACCCGTATGCACGGAACCCAGGACCTGGAGCTGGTTCTACTCGGAGTTCACAACCTGGTCCACAACGCTGTTGCGCATGCTCAAAAGAATGGGCCACGCCTTTCTGCTCAGGTAAGAACAGGCCACGCCTTTATGCCCAGGTAAGAACAGGCCACGCCTTTCTGCTCAGGTAAGAACAGGCAACGCCTTTCTGCTCAGGTAAGAACAGGCCACGCCTTTATGCTCAAGTGAGACAGAAGCTGTAATTCTATGGTAAAAGACATCCTGGGATTTAAAGTAAAATATTTCAAATGTCACAGTATAACACTTTACGCTTTTAATTTCCGACACACCAGGGTTGTTGTGACACTTCTACCGTCTTTTTCTGTCTGTTAGGGAGGTTAAGGTCCAGCTGCTACCACTCTGTCACTCAGGAATGTACCACACACACTGACATCACACACAACAGTGTGCCCAGAACATTCCCAGAATACACCATTGTGGGCATGTTGAGCCAGCAGAGGTTGACGTGTGTGTGTGTGTGTGTATGTATGTGTGTGTGCAGTTGTGGGGTTTTGGCAAAGGCCGGCATAACTGCTGACAGAGACTCAGAGACTCTGTGAGGTACGGTTATAACCAGAGACTCTGTGAGGTACGGTTATAACCAGAGACTCTGTGAGGTACGGTTATAACCAGAGACTCTGAGGTACGGTTATAACCAGAGACTCTGTGAGGTACGGTTATCACATATGGTAAAACAAATGTCAATCCGGGTGTTTGTTTTTTATTTGCATTTTTTACTTATTTGAATTCCTGGCCTGCATTTTGAAATGGACTTGGACTGTGATGTTCAGGATGTGCATTACACACCCACACACACACACACACACAAACAATCACACTCGTCAGCCTCTGCGCTGGGCAGGAAAAGCATTGCACACACAGAAGCCTACACACCCATCCAGACGCCACACACACCCAACCCTCACACACACCCAACCCTCACACACACCCAACCCTCACACACACATTCACACACACACACTCGTCCCCTTGTGATACGAACGGTCCATTACCCCTCCAGCAGTGGGGGGGTCAGCACTGGACAGGTGGGTGTTTGGTCAGAACTAATGCCAAACCTGTCAGATGCAGCACATTCTACTCACCTGTTCTCCAGAGTTCTTGTCCATTTAAAAGCAGGAAAATACTCTTGGACATCTCAGATGTTCATGAAGCTGGCCAAAGACGGTGGGATAAATTAAATTACAGCGCCATCTTGTGGAAACATTATGCCGTAGCATCTCCTGTAGGGCTACAAACATGTATTTGACCTGATTGGCTCCACAGAGATCATATTGATGTCATGTCTCGGGTTGTGTTTGTGCTGTTTTAGGTGCATAAAGTGTGTGGCCGTCCCAGCAGGCAGACAGCTCAGTCTGTTAGTGGCCAGCAGGGCGGTGATAGAGAATCCATCCCCCTCACATCTCCTCTGAGGGAAGGTGGAGACAACTTGGCTTCTAGAAGGAAGTATGTTTTCTGGTTTCCTTTGGACATTTTAGCCTTCTGCTAGGAACCATTTACCTTCAGACTCATCACCTCTGTTAGTATTGTGTGTTGCTTAATTCAATACCAGGAAGATGGACAGCAGGTTAGACAATACTCAAAGCTTGTGTGTGTGTGTGTGTGTGTGTGTCTAAAGAGAGTTCCTGAATAGTCTGCGTCAGTACCGGACTTTCTACGGAGGCCTTGCGGACCAGCTGTGTGTGAGCGAACTGGCCTCCGCTGACGGTCTGGCCTGCTGGAACGGGGCAGATGTGGTGAAGAGGTACGTAAGCCCCCCCCAACAGTATATCTAGGGTACTGGAGGTCCACCCTATATCTGGAATATCTAGGGTACTGGAGGTCCACTCTATATCTGGAATATCTAGGCTACTGGAGGTCCCTGCTATATACCGTGTATCTATGGTGGTGGAATTGTCCGAACTGTTCTGTGGACGTTTTTCACTCCTTTGCGTGGGTGTTTGTGTCCTGCTCTCTTCTCTCTCCTCAGGAAGGCGTTTTTTCCCCTTAACTGTCGTCTCCTGTCAGGCCCGTTAAATGGCCGGTGTGCCCCCGTTTCACCCAGAGGGCTGGCACATTGGGTTCATGTCTGCTGGTAGATGTTGACAGGATAGGGTTGTTACGTCTGCCTGTCAAGGCGGGGCTCAGTGCTGCCGCCCAGTGGAGGACGTAGGGAACTCCCCCCAGATGAGGGCTTTAATACGTGCCATTTTGAGCTTTGTAGCCGGGTTGGACGCACAGACGAGCAGCATTGATTTGCTCCCAGGCTGCCTGAAGGAGGAGTAGATCTGTGGAGGTGCTCTCCACCTGAAGGAGGAGTAGATCTGTGGAGGTGCTCTCCACCTGAAGGAGGAGTAGATCTGTGTAGGTGCTCTCCACCTGAAGGAGGAGTAGATCTGTGGAGGTGCTCTCCACCTGAAGGAAATAAACGTGTGTATATTATCTGTGTGACGGAGCAATGATCTAACAGCGGGTGGATGTATGGCCTGCCGGTCATGTTCATTATCCTAGGAGGAGGTGTGTGTTACTGCCGGGAGGGAGAGAGAGAGGGAGGGAGAGAGGGAGGGAGGACAGCCTCTTGTAAATAACACCCCACTGGGGGGGAGGGGGGCAGGGGTGCTGGGGAGATAAAATGCCTGGTTAGTTGATAGTTGATTTATATTCCATTTCTGCCTGGAATTCACTAGTGTGTGTGTTTGTAGGTGTGTATTTGCCAGTATATCAGTGTGTGTTTCTGTTGAAATAAATGGTGTAAGTGTGTAGGACCAGTTTTTCGCTATGCCCGCGAAAACACCTGCAACAATGTCTGTGTATCCACTGAAACAAGGACACTTTGAAATTGTGACACTTGAACTGTGTGTCTCTTTGTTTGGCTGCGTGTGTGTTAAGTGTGTGTTGAATGCTGTGGGCCTTTTGTATTGACTCTGCATGCAAGCCCACCGTGAATACCGTTGAAAGGTAGATGTTCATTGCTTTTTACTTGAGCTGTTCAGATCAGTTTTTTTATTTGTGTTTCCATCTGGGGCTGCATGAACATAGACCAAGAACCAATCAGATAACAGCTAGTGGAAAGAGTCTAGACGAAAAAAGAAAGCTTTTGTCTCTACTTCCTGCTTCTGTCATGAGGTTTGTGGAGGTAGGGGTTCTCGTAGTGCGTATTAATACTTTAGGCCTTATAGGTTGTTGTTGGTTTAAAGTGGGAGCACTTCTCACTGACATTGAACTAAACCTGGGACGACAGATCAGAAGTTCCAAAACAGATTGAAGTTCTTCATTTGGTTAGTCATGAATGGTAGGAAGAGTCTCATCTGTTTGTGTCGGGGCCACCATCCCTGTCTGGGGTGAAACATTAGAGGATTCCCACATTCTTTATCCTGACAGACAGACAGACACACAGACAGACACACAGACAGACACACAGACAGACACACAGACAGACACACAGACAGACACACAGACAGACACACAGACAGACACAGACAGACAGACACAGACAGACAGACGGACACAGACAGACGCAGACAGACAGACTGACAGACACAGACACAGACACAGACACAGACAGACACAGACAGACACAGACAGACACAGACAGACACAGACAGACACAGACAGACACAGATAGACAGACACAGACAGACAGACACAGACACAGACAGAGACACAGACAGACACAGACAGACAGACACACTCCCCCTCACTTCCCCTTCCCGATGGCCGACGCTGTGGTTGGTGAAGAGATCGATGACACCTTTGAGGAAACACACTCCATATATTTTCTTTTGTCTTTTGGTGTGACGTAGTGTCCTGCGGTGTGACGTAGTGTCTTGCGTTGTGACCCCCGGGGTCCTGTCGTAAGTAACTCCCGGCATTTATTTGTGTTTTATCATCTCTGTATTCACATTGTTCAGGAACTTTTCATAAACTATGGTTTATATCACTGTGTTTTAGAGGTTACAGCAGAGAGGATAAATAAATTAGAGAGAGTTATTCCTCTTCTCTCCTCCCTGGGTGATTTGCTGGGAAAGATTAAGCTTAGCAAAGGGGACAGTCTCTAAGCCTGCTAATAGAAATCCAGTGAAGAGCATCAAGAGATTTAGGCCTCTCATAGGTCCTCAGCTACCTGGAAACGTCTGTTTTAACAGCATTTCAATCCCCTCCGCGTTAATGGGCAGACCTGGGTCTCTGCAGGTTGGATTAATGCCTGAGGCTTTTGACCACTGAGCGAGGATACTTCTTTAACAGTGAATGTAGTTATTATATGTTAATGTGACCCCCAGTGCAGTAAGGTTTTTTAAATCTGTATACAGTTTGTACGCATGTGGCTGGTATCAGACTATACACTTTAATGAACGTCTATTAACAAGTGATCTGACTCCATTAAGATAGTGGGTGAATGAGACTGTAGATGTAATGAAGCATTATTAGACACGAGATGACGATCAAAGGCACATATAAAATTCCGACAAATACACACACAGAGACAGACACACACATATACGCGCAGAGACACACATCAGCCGGGCGGTGTTCTCTCACTGGGCCGGGCGGTGTTCTCTCACTGGGTTCTCTCACTGGGCTGGGTGGTGTTCTCTTAGTGGGTTCTCTCACTGGGCCGGGCGGTGTTCTCTCACTGGGTTCTCTCACTGGGCTGGGTGGTGTTCTCT